>VXBC01011634.1:57190-176629 GCA_013399945.1 Ploceus nigricollis
CGGGGCAGGCGCTGGGGGCTCAGGGCAGCGGCAGGCAGGGGGACCCGCTCGAGCCCGGGGAGCCCTCACGTCACACCGGCTCCTTCCCCGCTCCTCAGGGGGCACTGCCTGGCCCCGGGCCCGCTCCCCCGGAAGGCAGGAGGGAGAGTGGGTCCCCTCACCCCGCCCCCGGATCCTACCGTAGGTCTCGGACATGGCACTCTGCGACATCCNCCAGCATTCCTTGGTTACTAGTTACATAACTTTTCTTTTACGTTTTCTTTAGTTCTCAAACCCCTATTTGCTCGTCATTCCTCTCCTTTCTCATGGTAATTATTCCGCAGGCGCAGTTCTGCTCTCCTGCCGAGCCTGGGGTCGGTTTTGAGTAGGTGGTCAATGAGTCGGTGGTCGTGGTCTCCCACTGCCGGAATTACCTTTTCCCCAGGTACTGCTCAGTCCTCCTGACTTCACTCCTGGCGGCTGTCGCCTAGACAGCCCATTTATCCTGGGATTGTCTTCCCTTTTCCTCATTATAAAAGATTAGCCGAGCAGACAATGTTCACAGTGCAATTGCTTAATCGTAACTGTGCAGCTATAGCTACTGATAGCAACAAAAGAAGTTGCAAAGTTTGGTTCAAATCTTCAGGGGCTCGATACCAGCACTGCCTGGCCTGTATTCCTCTTTACCGGATGTCTTAACTCCCCTGCCAGCCCTGGTTAGTCTGGCAGCAAAGAGCATTTTAGCTCCCACCACAACAGCCTTTCCATCTATGCCATTCCTAAATTATACTTCCTGTGTATCCTCCATGTTTTCCTTTCTTCCAGTCCTTAAAAAAATTCCTCTTCTCTTATTTCCTCTGCTGTTATCTCTGGCTTTTTTTTTTTATCTTCTTGCTCACAGCTTCCCATCCTTTCCACTTCTCCTTCATCTCCTAAGCTGTAGGAAAAACTGCCTCTGCCTGTCCCAGCCACCTCCTTGCCAAGTCCTTAGCTGGTCAGAGGTCAGCTTTGAAGTTCCCGTCTCTAATAAGTGGAACAACATGAGCTGAGCCAGCACCAAGAGCCCCTCAGAGAATCTGCTGATTATTCTTGTTGTTGTGGGTACATACAGACAAAGAAACTCGCCACAGTTTTCAAAGAACCAACTCCTCAATGAGTTCATACTATTAACAGTAATTGGAGGTTGTATAAACAGGTCCCCAAATTCAGCACAGCCCTGATGCACAGAGGATGTTGAGGCCTAAGGTGTCACACGTGAATGTTTCTCTGGGGCATCTGCTCTCCAAAATGCCGTGGAAAGCTGAAGAGCCTTCACATGAGCTGCACAGACCCCAGTACGTCACAGTTGTGAGCTTTGTGTCTGAAAGCTGTCCCCCAAAGTGGTACAGTCTGAGGCTCAGATTGGGCTTTAAAGAAGTTTCGTCTAACATCACCAAATCCCTGATAGACGTTGGTTATTTTTGCTCAACCCCCCTGTCCCCACCCCCAGAAAACAAACCCAACAAATCAAACCCCCTCCCCCAAATCCAAAAAACTAACTGAATGTCTTAATAAAAAAAAATCCCCAAAGATACTGAAATTATCAGATTTTACTAGATNGTAAACAGATTTTACTAGATTACCAAAAATATGTCATGTTATATCCATGTTATATGTGAGAACAAGGAGGTTTATACCTCATGCACTGTATAAACTTTAGATTAAGGGATAAATTAATCTTGTTTTTTTATTCTGTGTATCTTTCAAGGTGACTTTGTTTTATGGAGTTTATATTTGATAAATGTGTCATTGTGTTAATACCACATTCCTTTGCTTCCAATCACTCCTGATAAGTTTACATGCACCTATCAATAAAATACATCAAAATTATAAAGGTTTCCATAAAAGCTATTAGTTTAATATTGAAGAGGAAGATGGAGGTTGGAAGAATGTTAAAGCAAGGACAGAAAAATGTGAAAGATGAATAGGATTTGGTGTTTTAGAAATTTTGCCTTGAAGAATAAATTAGAGCAAATAGTGAAATTCAGAAATAATAAAGACTGCACTAGGCTAGAAAATATATAGCTGATACCTCAGTAATTTGAGAATGTCAGGCCTGTATGTTGATAAAATAATTCTTTCTGAGTAATAAACAATAAGTAGCTAGAATTGGCCTTGTCAGTGTCTGTCTTAAGTACAAAGGTGAAAAAAAATCCCAAAGCCAAAGTTCAATTCACATGATTTCTGTTGATTACATCTGCTAGAAAATTTTGGCTTATGTAAAAAGAGATGTCAAATTGGATCTGTACATGATGCACTTCCTCAAATTACTTTCAGCACAGTTACTGTGCTTTTAACTGGTTGTGGTTGTAAAATTGCTGCTCAGAAGGTCATGTTAAGGTTTCCCTAAAAGTCCTAATCTCATTTTTTGCTGGTTTTTACTGACCAGTGTACCATAATAGGAATGGAAGAGGACCCACAAGATCTCACGGGAGCCAGACTCAGGGTGGGGTATTCTGTGAAGTCTCTGCCAAAATAAAATAATATGACTCAGGGATTTGCAGATTTGGACACAGCTTTTAATGACCTATCACTGCAAGGGGCCAGATCCTTTTGTTTTCTTTTGCCTTTCCTTTCCTTTTTTTTATGCAAGGGAACAAAGTTCAGTCCGTAACCGAAGCTGGGCTGTGTTTTTGACTCACCGCCACCGAAGGCGGCAGTCTGGGGCTGGAGCGCAGCTGCAGATGGGATGGGCCTTTCCTTGAGGGAGTGGCAGGGATGCCTCGCTCTGGTCTGAAGGTGGCACTACAAGGCTGGGTGGAAGGCGCTGCAGCAGCCGGACGCCGCTGTTGTCTCTGTCAGTTGTGGCTGTGTGGCTCGCAGTCCAACCTGGCATGCTCAGGTGAAATGAGGATGATGTATTCTGCTGCTCTTCCCTGTTCCTTGCATGCTGAAGATGGAAAGCAACCCAGCATTGTTTATTGCCGCTTGATCTGAAGCAGCAATGAATGCAACTCCAGCAACCCAAATGAAATCTGAAGACAAGTGGTTGATACCCTGAGGAGCCTCTGAGATTGCCACGACCTCCTTGTACGCAGTGCCCTTGGCCAGCTGACTTCATCTGAAAACAACTGGGGTCATCTGAACATTGTCATCTTCAGCTTCCACTGGAACTGCCCTCAATCTGGGAACACTTTTGTCAATGTGAGCATGTGCAGCTCACACATAAGAACTACTAGCACTGAAATCAGCACTAGGCAGACACTGTAGCACTCTCTTTCAAGTACAAAAGTGACATCTATGTATTTTAAATAACAAGAAATGGACCAATCCTTCTCATTAGATTAGAACCTTGCTTTTAGAAGGACCTCAACCCACTTCACGTGGTGTGCAGGTAGTCTGAAGTCCTGATCCTCAGGGATCCAAGGAGAATCTGAGGATCCTCAAGGGACCAAGGACCTAGGAGGTGTAAGCTGGTTCAGTCCCACTTGCTGCAGCAGTGCTGAGGGTGTTTACGCTGGCACCTCACCAGGGAGAGGGTGACCTCCCATTGTACCCAGGCTGTCACCTGCACATGGCCATCCCAAGGCACAAGGCAACGATCAAACCAGTCTGACACCAGAGAATCACCGTGCTGGGGTTACCAGGGCAGCCTATAAAGACTTGTACGTACTCTGTGTTACACCACTAGAAATATCACAGCCAGAGAAACATGATATATCATTGTAGTTATATATGGAAATTTATGGGTTGGATGCTTCTAAAATAATGGACTCATCCCTCCACTGCTAGCCCAGAATGATGAGAGCTGGTGAAGGAGACTGCAAAGGTACATTGGTGCTGTAATTGAACTCCTTTATCTTGCCCCATGGTGAACTTTTCCAAGAATAAATATGAAGACCACAAGCTATGCTACTGAAAGCTGGTGACAGCTATAGAATTCCATGATGTGTGCTAAACAGCTGCTTTATTCTTTCACCATGCTCTCTCCACCAGTAGGTGTAGGTAGTAGGAGGCACACTGTGCAACCCGATATTGTGAAAAATTACCACAAGATGGGACAAGCTCATTTTAGGATAGCTTTATGCTATAGCACAGAGATACAAATTTGCTCTGATGTTGGAATGAATACTATGTCTTTTCTTTTCATGCAGAACCCTGCTTTAGGTGTTGTGTCCGGGGAGGCACTTTTACTAACATAAAGTTGTATAGATATGGTATATTTAGAAAAGAAATGCACAGAATAGAAAAAAAAATTAAGCAAATTAGACTATAGGCCACAGCTTTTAAAAACAGTTAGTGATTAAATTTTTCAGGAATCATGTAAATAGAGTGAAGGGGCCTAAATACCTATTTCAGCATGTCAAGGGATGCACAGGAAAATGAAGATAACAGAAATTTGGGACATGTTATTAGCATACATAATTTGTTTCCAGTGTCTAGAATACAGGCAGATTAATTTGACACCCATGTTTTATGAAGTTAGCATCACAGTGTCACCAATTAACTTCTCTGTTGTTGAAATGGGGATAGTGGTATGTAATTGGCTGCATATGTTCACATTTAGCAATAGGAAATGGCTGAGGGGTTTGATATTTTTAATACTATACACTTGAACTAGAAGATTTGTTAACAGATTTCTCAGGGACACATGAGGTCATGTTCATGTTCTCCCTTTCATGCTCAAATCAGTTCTCCCTGTTCAGAAGAACTCATATACAAGGAAAAGATCTCTCATTTAGGTCCTGTTTCTCAAGTGAATATCCTTGAAGACATAGCAGTCTGGATTCAATTCTGACTCCTTTGTTTCATGTGATGCGGCACCAGGAAGCAGTCAAGGCTTTCTGGGCACTGTCTATATCAGTGCAGAATGGGAGGCATCTCTGGAGAGGTCTTCAGCCCGTGGATCACCATTGTTTGTCTGAGGACAGAGTGGATCACCTTCTCTCCACTGGGTCTTTTTTAAGTGGGAGCCCAATGCAAGTTTTGGAAAACTAACACAGACACCTAAAAGTAGGAACTATCAAACCCTACCCCAGGGGGTTTGATTTCCTCTTCCTTTCTCCAGGCCTTGCTTTTGCTGATGGAGAAAGCCCAGTGATGAGGCACCAGACTGGTGGGGAAAACCCATGGAATTCCCTGAGCCTGTGCCCTTTGTCCCTGCCTTTCTGCCTCCCCAGTCGCCCATTGCTGCCAGCATGCTCTCAGCATCTTCTGCTCGCACTTGGTTTTGGTAACAGCCAGGAAGTGTGTTCTTTTGGCTGATGCTACATAATTTTGCAGCTTTTAGGCTTGCTACTGGCAGTTCATTGTTCCATTGGAATTAAAATGGACAACCTTTTCTTCTGGTTTGGTGAGTAAAGCCAAATTTCAATATGCTTATCTTCCTCTCTTATGTGTTACATTCCATGATACATGCAGCCTGTAGTGGCATCCTTGCCTGTGAAAGCTATTTTCATTAAACAGTCTAAACAGACTGTGAAACTCTTGGAATATGTTTGTTTTGTTTCGTCACAGACGTGGTTAGAGGGATACCTGGTGAGACACATGCTGGCAGTGCTAAGCTGCACTCAGTAGAGAGAGCTCTCTGACCAGCAAAGGAGTTTTCTGGTCACAAGTTTCTGTGCTTTTCAGCCTCAGTGTTGTTAAAATAAGTTGCAACTGCATGTAATGCTTTCCTGCTGCTGCTCTCCCTCTGGAAGGTAGTGATATGCAGTCATGAAAGCAGCCATGCCTCCTGGGAAAGGCCAGCTCCCAGGTAAAGAGGCCAAAGAATGTCACACTGCACATCTGTCATGGATGTAAGGAGAGCTCAGCTGCTGGAAAAGGGCTGGGAGAAGAGAAGGCAGTCATGTGTGAGGGGATGTCCCTATGGCTAAAATGTTGCTGTGGTGTTTCCTGAGCCTGGAGATGTGATCTATGCCAAGATGGTTTGAGAAGACTAGTCTGCAGTGCAGTATTAAGGCTTTCATTGCTAAATATGTGATAAATTTCTCCAAAGCCACAGAATGTTTCTGTTCTAAAAGCTGCAAGGTCAGAATTTTCCAGGTTGCTATTATATACTTAGAAAGCATTCCACAAAAGAAAATCTCTTAGTAACTGATGCATTTTATTGGATCAGACTTTGAGTTATTTCTTTTTTAGGCACACATGAAACTCAGAATACCTGAGGTCTAAAGTGCATTTTTATATGCAACAATTTTTGCATAAAATAAATGTATTCACCTTGCATTTGCTAGGACAGAGGTAATTGAGCTGCTCCATGTGCATGAGGTGTGCAAACTCCCTTGTGCTGCAAAAAGGACCACCAGTCATGTTCATGAGTGTCTTAAGGAAGAATTTGTGCCTAAATATAATGATATCTGTGTAGATATTCCCAAAATGCAATTCTGTCTCTGGTAATGCATGCCATTTTTCATAACTGTGTTTCTGCCTGGTTCCCTTTCACTTGTAGATAACCTTATAGCTAGTTTTGCCTTGTAGCTATTTTTTTCCATAGTATTTTTTTGAAAAGAAACATTTGAAAATACTTGTGGCTTATGAAGAAACTTCCTTGATTTCTTCTTTTTTTAAAAAAGAAATTCTGACATGTTGATTGGAATGAATAGGCATGGATTTCCATCAGCCTATGGTGCTAGTGGCTGAATATTGCTATTGATGGCTTATATAAAATGTGTTTCATGATCTTATCTAGCTTCCAGGTTGTCACTGTCATACAAAACCCACACAGATCTGTTTTCACCAGTTAGAGGAGAGTTTGAAGACAAATGAGGCAGATATGTTTTTCAGCAAATGTTACAGAATTTGCAAGTCTGTCTTGGGATTTGACCCTCACTGTGTTTCTCTTTCAAAGTCAGCTCAATGTTTTTGTTCCCTGTAGTCTTTCAAGTGCGTTTTATCTACAGCAATGCCTACAAATGGGTACATCAGAGGCACCAGCTCTTCACAAATGACTCTTGCTATTACAAGTGCCCCAGAAGGGCTGTACTAGTTTTTGCTTGGGTAGAGTTAATTTTCTTCACAGTGGCTGGTGTGAGGCTGTGTTTTGGATTTGTGCTGAACAAAGGGTTGATAATATTGAGATGTTTTTGTTATTGCTGAGCAGGACTTACACAGAGCCAAGTTTTCTACTTTTTGTACTGCAACGCTGGTGAGGGAGTTGGGGGGTGCCTGAGAGGATGGGAGGAGACACGTCCAGGGCAGGTGACCCCAAATAACCAAAGTGATATTCCAGACCATATGACATCCTGCTCAGTATATAAAGTGGGGGGAAGAAGAGGAAGGTGGGGGGGATGTTTGGATTGATGGCATTTGCCTTCCCACGTAACTGTTACGTGTGCTGGGGCCCTGCTGTCCTGGGGATGACTGAACACCTGCCTGCCCATGAGAAACAGGGACTTAATTTGTTGTTTGGTTTTGCTTGTGTGCTTTTGTGCTTTTTGCTTTCCCTATTAAACTGCCTTTATCTCAACCCATGAGTTTTCCAGCTTTTCCCCTTCCTGTTCTCTCCCCAGTCTCACTGGTTGGGGAATGAATGAGTGGCTGTCGGGGGCCTGGTGGTTGGCTGGAACTAAATCACAGCAAGAGCAAATACCTTTCTCAGCCATGAGGGCAGGTATAGTCTGCAGTCCCTCCTTCTGCTTAAAATCATGTGTTTAAGCCTGATTCCTTTGTATTAAGGTCCCTTTGGATCACTCTGGAAACCTAATTATCCTGGAAGCAGGTATAAGTGGAAGACTCAGAGTCCAGAATTGAGCTTGTAGCTTTTCTGCAGCTGTACACCATGTGGGATCAGGGATAGTGCTTTTGTTCAGCCAGGGGCAAAGGAATTCAGAGCAGATTCCCATTAAGGCATCCCAAAACAGATACCTGCCTACATCTACTTGGATACTTGCACATGTGCCCATCTGTCAGGACAGCAGTGAGCCCAGAACAGTTGGATCCTCTTCATAGGCACTCCTGCTGTGCCAGACGTGGTGTTTGGTACCTGACCTCAGTAGTCAGGCAAGTGACTCCTCAAAGAGCTACCACACACCTATCTGAACAATGTCTTTTCACTCCTGACCACACTTTGCCCTGATACATGGATTACCTTGCAGTAGGCAGCTTGAAAACTCTCACAGGCCTTCTCCTTTTAAGGGACAGGTAGCATTTGCCAGTAAAGCTCTTGGGCCTTTCCAAGGAAGGTGATGCCACTCTCAGTCCATAGCAATAGGAAAACAGTGACTTTAAAACGCAAAAGGAGAAAATCCTGTGGAGTTCAAAGCACAAATGGAACTCTTTGATTGCTGTGTGGATGAATTGTTGCCTGAGAATATAGATATTCTTGTCCATAAGCAAAAGAACAGAAGAGGTTTTCTGTGCTGGAAAGTAAAGAGAAAAAGAAATAGAATGGAACAAAATTTTAGTCACACCTGAAAATACCAATTGCAATTGATTGTCTACAGGAGCACTGTCAGCCTTTAAAATAATACAAATATGTATTTGCAGGCTTCTGTCTATTAGGCCATGAAAGCTTCATGTGTTGATTTCAACAGTGTCTAGATGGACAAAGTCAATTAAAACAATTCAGTGTAACAGAAGCAAGGTAGGTCAGCTTCTTCTGGGAGACCAAAAAGGATAATTTTCTGACATCACTTTGCTGATGGGGGGATGCCCATGCTTTACATATCACTGACTTTGCATAATGTTCTGTCTCAGGATTAAATTTTACTGCTGCTGAGACTTACAATCCCTATCTCAGTTTCAGAAATCAGATTTAGGTCTGCATAAGGTCCTTAAATAAAAAGCTAATATAAACAGTGTAGGACTTAATGGAGATCCTATAAATGTACCAGTGGATTTATTTTCTGGAGCAGTAACAAGGGTTAGTTGTGCAAAAGCTTCAATTGATCCAGCGTACCTGACTCTGTATTTTGTAATGTGTCTTTTACAGCAGTGTTTAAGAATCTTGTTATCAAGGAGATTCACACAGATTAAGACAGAAGACTGATTTCAATCCCTCCTTTAGAGACAAGTGCAAAGTTGTTTTGGATGATCTCCTAGGTGGTTTCTGCTGCATACATACAAGAAGATAGTCTGCATGATGGGATAAGGGTACATAGTACAAGCCTGCTCTTGCTTCTCATGGCGGAAAACTCCACAGCTGGGATGCTTTATACTGTGTTCTTCTTTCATCTTCTGCATCTTGTGCATGATTGGGTACCTTTCCTCTGCAGAAGGGCTCAGAATATTTTCATTAGTAGTAGTTAAAATGTCAGTCCATCTGATACTGTAAAAGGAGATTTTGGGAGATTTGCCTATAGCCTGTCAATGCTAAAGTTACATTGAAAGGCTTCTAACAAGATTTAAGCTCTTAGTCTGGACTTCCAGTTGTGATCTAATAGGATAACTCAAAGGATGCTCATGGTTCATAGTGATAAGGAAAAGGTCCTGCAGCTGAATAAACAATTTGTAGATACTTTTGAAATTCCAGACACAAATGAGGCAGAAGTCCAGAGCCAGGATACTGAAGTGTTCTCTGTCTGTTGGAGACATTAGCAAAAATTGCACTGGATCATTCTCAGATTAAAAACCCAACCAATTAACACCTCTTGCCTTTGCCAGCTTCATTTCTGATTCATCATTGAAAAATTATTAGAGAAACTCGAGGATTCATTAAAACGTAAATATAGAGTTCTTTATATTCTTTATTGCTATCAACAAAGTGGTTTTTTGCCTGGGCTATTCCAACACAGCCAGGCAGTGCTGAGCAGCTCAGAAGTGTCATCCTTTAGGAGAGTTTGCTGCTTCTAAATATGCTGTTTAGGTCCTGCTTTCTAGATTTTACACTGCCCCTTTCAAATTAACATCAGTCAAGGTGATTAATGTCTTGTCGCTCTACAAATGGTTTCCACAAAATATAAATCATGACCATATTTTCATATTATCTTATCTTTGTGACTAACCAAAAGGAATTCTAGTAAACTTACAAGACCAGCACATATTTATATTCCTTCTTAGCCAGGAAAATGGTTTATTTTGACTTTTCTGAGTAAAATACCTGCACACTTTGCATTAAAATTCACTGAGATTAGGTGAATGTCTCAACTGTAAATATTACCAACCTGTATTTCTGAAAAATTAGAATATTCCTTCAGGGTTGGGAAAGTCCTGGCTGGGCTAATACTAAGATTACACATTGATAGGCAGCCTTTCTTTGGAATTAAATTTTAGTACATCTTCAGTGTTTGATACTGTTGGTAAAAACTTCGGCCCTGTAATAGTAATAAGATTTTCTAGTGGCATGTCACTATTAATTTCTGTTATTAAAGTATTTCTATTCAACCTGTTGTTAATATTCCGGTTTAAGTAATAACTTCTGCAGCCACAACACACTTAGGGGTTACTAAAAATTTTGGTGAAAACTTATAGTACTTGCTGAACCTTTCTGTTGGGCTTTGTTGTATTTTAAACAAGTATGCCAATGGTACCTTTGCTTTGGTCTTTTTTTTGCCAGCTTTTTTTGGGGGGTGTATCACACACCGTTGACCAGAACTTTTCCGATTAAATTTTCTCATTATTGGTTTGCACAGCTTGTCTTTCAGTTTCCCCTCTAAACCCAGTACGTTTATGTAAAATTCAAGCTGGAGAGCAATGCTTGTATCTTCCTGCTATTCACTTAAAAGAGAGACATTGAATTTGTCCTTGTTCTTAAATATGCTGGTTTCAAAATGACCATAAATGGATGATTATGCAAAAATATTAGCATCTCATGAACAGGTAGAAACTCCAGAATGGAGACAGGGTCTTCTTGTCCCAACAGCATGAATCATGTTTGTATAAAGCAGAAGGGTTGCCAAAATGCAAATAATTCTTAAATTATGAGCTGCAACACCATGGCGGATAATAAAACTCTGTGAGTGTAATTCTATTTTAAATTATTTAAATAAGTAATAAAATTAGAAAGCGATCTTTCATTCTTAAGTTGTAAAACTTTAATATATTATCTTAGCTATTATCGACTAAGTAAATGATTTGTTTCCCTGTCCATTTATATTTGGCTGAAAAATTATTCTAATCCCCTTTCATTATTCAGATGGTGTATTATAAACTGAATCCATTACAAATTTGTCTTTTGTGACTAATGTATTTTACACATAAAACTTTGCGGAATAATTTTCAGGAAAGGTTCTTCTTAAACAGAAATTTATACAACAAGTTCTCCTATCTAAAAATATTTTAAAGTAAGTGAATTGTATAATTCAAAACCAATCTAAAATGAGAGTTTTGTTCAAAGAGCACCTACTGGATGTCTTGGTGGTTTTGCCTCAAACCTTTTGTAGGGTTAAAAGAAAACCTGTCCCTCAGGTTTTCCAATAATGAGGATCTTTTTCCTGTTTCAGGCTCTTTCAAGTATTTCACAATGTGTAGGCTCTTAATACATGTTCTTTGTATTTGGCAAAATGTAGGAAGCCCCTCCCTTGCCCTAGCTCATGCTGAACATGTACATTCCAAAGTCTAGATTCTTTTTTTTCCCCCTCGGTGACTTTGATCTTCCCAGCAACCATTGAGTAAGGCAGTTGTACTAAATGATATTTAAAAGTCCCTTCCAACCCAAGCTATTCTACGATTCAATGAAATTAAATAAACTTAGGCTACCCGCTGATTGCTTCAAGTAATCATCACAGGAATCCTTTGGGCTTCTACTTGCAACTCCTTACAACATTCTAAACCAACATTATTATTAAAAGAAAATTATTTCTTTATTTCATTCCTTAGAAATGGTACAGAATTATAGTCTAATTTCACTGCTAAAGAATAAGTTTGCAGCAGTAATTCACTCTTCACAATTTCCACACCTCCAGGCCAAGTGGCTATAAATCATAGTGTGTAGGGGCAGGGCTGGCTGAGGCAACTTCTGAGAGGGGCCTTCTCCAACTGATACTATTTCAATTAATTAACACTGGAAACTGCATCCACAACGCTTGCTTTTAATGGCTCTAATTGGATGCATGTACGTCTCACGTATTAGCAACTCAGTGAAATTCAATCATTTGTGGACATTTCATACTTCAAACTACATAAACTGGTAATGTTACAAATTCTTAGCTTTCATTCTCCCACAAAAATGTGTCAAAATAAATATTGCTTTGGCTTTTCGTGTTTAGCAGGTGTGCTCAAGTCAGATTATAGCAACTACAATTAATTATCTCACTCTCCCTGGACCAATACCCTGTGCTTGCAGTCATTGATTTCCTTGCTGCTGTTTGAATAATATGATTAATTTGATCCATCCTTCTGAAAAATAAGGTTCATAGAAAACAAGTAATTTACACTGGTCTTCCAGTAGTTTCAGATATCTAGCTCCTATAGCTGGAATCAGGAATCATTATTGTTATCCTTATATCCCCTAAAGAATAGTTCCTCAAATACGCCTAAAAATGCTCCCAAACTTTTGTTCCAGCAATGCCTCAGCTATGGCCAGAAGCTGCTTTTAAAGGACAGGCTTGCCATGTCTGTGTACAAACCATACAGAACTCCCTGTGTGGATGCATATAATTATATATCTCTTCTAACAACACTTCATTTTCAAGTAGAAAAATTGTAAGTGTATTATCAACTTAGTAATCCCTCATTAGCATCCTAATGAACTGAAAAATGTCTAATGACATTACATTTATTAAGGACAAAAAGGCTGCTACCTCAATCTCTTGTTAAATGTAAGTGTCCTAAACAGAATGTCCTTCACAAATCTGCTGGGTCTTAATTTCTAAAAGGTTTATGGGAACTTAGGAAATGTAAAGATATTTTTTGATTGTACTTAATAAATAACTTCTTCATGTGCAAATGGAGAAAAATCTTGAACTACAATCTACCTCTTCTTTCATGCAATTTTACTAATTAAGGGAAAGTTGTGAAATTTCTAGTAGTAAATTTTTCTAGCCTTTCTAAAAGCATATACAGCATATGCATTTGTGAAATCCACAAAGTGTTTGTATTTAGTCAATGTTAGTAATTCCTCAGAAGTGAGGCTGTGGGAAAGCACATGAAACCTGCTCCTCTAGGGTCTTCCCACTCCTTGGCTGGCCAGCTGATGAATGGTGACCAGAAATCAGACTTGGAAAAAGAAAAGAAGTGGCAGCTGGCTCAGTGCAGGACATAAAAAACACCTTCCACAAATAACTCAGCAATTGTCTTGAATCAGCTGTAGTGGGAAGTGTCAATTGGTAAAACAAAAGGCTGTGATTTTCTAGTGGGTTATTTTCCACTCCGCTGTATGAGAGATGTGTTCTTGACAGCCCAGAAGCACAGCCTTCCTCTTTGGGGACTGAGTGATGACTTGCTGTCTCATGAGCCTGCAAGAGGTGTTGCAGGGGGCCAGCTTTGGGATACTGGGCACTCTTGGGCACTGTGAGGGATCTGAATAATCGAAGCAGATACTTGGGGCAAAGGATGGGTCATTTACAGCAAAGCAGAGGAAGAAGTGCTGTGGCTTTTGACAGAAAACTGTTCCAAAGTCTGGATGTGGGTCAGATAGGCAGAAAGGGCAAGCTTCTCACGTTACAAAGTTGTTTTCTGGTCAAAGTCGTATTTTCTTGACCACAGCACATGTCGAGCATCCCACCTGCTGGAAGAACACAGCACCTTAGTGCATCCACCATACAGACATCACCTGACACCTGCAGATCCTGCTGGCTTGAGGCCACCAGCACACCCCTGGAATGTGGGTGTTTCTGTAGCAGGACCTTTTACAGAAAAAAGTAGCAAGTGATTTCTCGTCTTCTTTCTTAGGAGTGAAGAAGGTTGGTTGTTAGAAGGTGTTAATGTAACAGTTCTGGTGTGTCTTGCAGCTTTTGGTTCATAGAACAGCTACATCTGTTCAGCTGGCACCATGTAACTGCTCTACCATTTTTCACCCTAGCTGAAGTTATTGGTCTGCAATATCTTCTTGCTGTGAGCATGTAAGAATTTTTAATGAGGTCTATTTTTGTTTCTATTCACTCCTACCTGATACTTCTGTTGTTTAGTTGCATTCTTATTTCTCATGCAAAGAAACAGAAAACATCATAGTATCCTGCAAGGAAAAATAAGTTGTCTGAGTAAAGTCCACAACAAATGTAAATGACAGGTATATGCTGGGGGAGGACATGGACATGTTAGGAATGCCATAAATTATCCATTTCTTCTATTTTGACCCAGGATCTTCTGTGAGGTTTCAGTTATATCAGAGCACAAATGCTTGAGGATTTGAACCACAGTGTTCAGCTTTCTCTCATTCATTGTAATGAGAGTCAGGATTCTTTCCTGCACTAATTTTAATTCACTGCACCAGCCTTGTGCCTGAATTATACACCTGAGCATCTGGCTTTCCAAGGCTTGGAGCTCCTAAACATGAGTGGAGGACATTTGGAAAACATAACTGTTCCAAATGTCTGTGCACCATATGAAGATAGACTGTTCTTGTATTATCCCACCTTCTAGTGATGTAATACAAGGAATGTAACGAGCTGCAGGAGGAAATTCACTGTGTAAAGTCAGAGAGGCAAGAAGCAGCTACTTTTTTTAATGAGGGCCTGGGAAGTCATAGATGCTGAACAGAGAAGAGGCAAAGCCAGAATATGGGGTCACAAACATATGTCCTGCAGCAGAGCTTGTGCTGGAGTCCTGAGCCTTCCTGAGGACTCTCATCTTGAGCAGGGGGAGCATGAGAGTCTGGGAGGGACTCTTCCTCAGAGGGAGAGAGTAACACCAAAAGCCAGAATGGGTATTTGTTCCACGTGGTGTGATGCTTTGCACAGCAGAGCTCCAGTTGCAATTCAGGTCTCAGGGCACAATGGGACTTGTCAAACAAAAACTAAGAATAATTTTTTCCATGTCCTGTTCAATGTAGAGATTTCCACAGAAAACTTCCCTGTGATGTGAGGAGGAAACAGAACAATGCACTGTGTAGCCCAGGAGGACTCTCTCAAAGAGGTGAGTGACACATTGGCATTTGTGTCCAGCCACATTTGTCCTGGCCGATGCAGAGCCAGTGGACCACATCCACACGCACGTTCACTAGTGTGTACCCTGCATTTGGATTTATGTCCAAGGACACAGGATTTGACCTCTAACTGCTCCAAAGGGATTTCTTCATATTCTCCCATGCCTCTTACTCATGATTTTTGTATTTAGTATGGCCGCATACTGAAAAAAAAAGCTTTTTCAGTCACATAAATCTCCTCCCTCCCAGTTCTCTCCCTCCCCCTGGAGTACGCTGGGCCACATATTTGGGTGTACTCTGTGGAGGGGTTTTCTGTGCTTGCTTTCTGACATTCTCTGAATATAAACCCATGGATTTGTAAAATATACTTTTTGAATATGCACACATGCTCCTGACACCATTGTTTTGGCCAGCAGCTCTTTTCCCATGACAACATTATGGAGCTCTCCCTCTGTGCAGCTCCACTTGAACTTTGTTCACTACCCTACGTGTCAAAAGCAGGAATGTTCATTTCTGGGATGAAAGGAATGAGCTAAGACACAAGCCAGGGTAAGTATGTTGATCTGCAAGAGGACACACTCTTGTGTAATTTAGGGAGAGGACAAATACTTCATTGACCTTTACTCTGATATCTGCTTATTTATCTGGATTAGATAAACAGCCAATGGCTATATCTCAGCCTCAGCAAACAGCAAGTTCTGTCAGCACTGCAGATACCATTTGTTACTTTATTTTATGGGAAGGAAGAAAGGAAGGAAGGAAGGAAGATTACCTTTTTATTATTGCTTTCAAGGATGCCTCACTGCAAAGCCTGCTTTCCTCTGCCCTGGATGTTTGGAGCTCTTATAGTCAGATTTTACCCTATGGCAACATCCTGCCCTGGACAAGTTCTTGAGCATGTTGCACATTTAATGAGACTGACAGCAGTCAGCTCTAGGCTTAAAGACAGAAATAGGAGATCCTTATCTGAACTCCTATGAACTGGGTGGGGGAAAAGCATTTTGGTCCGGGTCGTAGATGGAGCTTCCAACAAGTTCCAGCTTGGTTTCTATAAGGCTAACTTAGTCCTAGCACAAAAAGAGAAACACATTCTTCGACTACAGCTTTGGGAATTTCACCTCTGTTGTTACCTCAAATGCTGCTAGACCTAGGCTTTTATTCTATTAGCTGCAGAGAGTACAAAGCAAACCTGTCCTATGCAACCAGGTTCTTATATCATCAGTACCAGCCTGGCATGAGAAGGGTATCTTCTTTTGAATATCTTGGCTCAGTTAATGTAGTTTATTTCATACTTGGAAGACCTGGATGCTAAAAGTTAGCATGGGAGAAATTTAATTTCAAGCTTGAACACAAAATGTGGTATCTGGTTCAAATTTGCAGTTTATTTTAACTTGTGCTCAGCACCACTGACTAGACTACTGAAAGGACTCTTTCTCTCGGTGCTCCCCTTACTTCTTCTTAGGATGAATGTGAGACAGAATCCTAAATGCAAATGTCTTACAAATGTTGAGGTAAGTTGGACCTGGCCCCAAAATTTTCAGAGTCTTTTTCTCAAAGAATAAAAAACTTCCCTTCAACCTACATTTTGGAGAACTTTGCACCCAATTTAGCTTGATTGACCTATTATCCTCCCTGGTAGGGTTTAACTTCTCTACTGAGTTCTGCACAGTCTTTTTTCCAATCGGTACTTCGTATGGGTTTTGTGTCCAAGCCAAAGACCACAAACACCTTATGAGGATGTCTTCATGGACTTCAGGGACAGCTTACATTAAGCTACGACTGGAAACATATGTTTCCATGTGCCTTCAATCAGGGGTTTTGGCAAAGTTGTGAAGAAATTTGGTTCTCTCTTACTAAAACCAAGAAATCCTGCATTGGATTTGAGTCACTCTTTGCTTCCTTCTTCCTGTGTGGAAATGTTTGATAACTTAAGGATGTCCTCCCATGCAGCAATAACATTTCATTCAGAAACCTTTGGTAACCTGCTGATTGATATACAGACACTGGCTAAAAGAAAGCCACACTTTTCCTGGATTCACTCCAATAGCTTTGATCTAGAAACTTAAGAAATTCACAAATGTTTTGTAATAGGAAAGAGAAATATATTTTACAGAATGTTTAGGAAATGTTGCCCAAAATGAACTGTTACACACTAAGGTGGAGAGGATATATGCAATAGTAGGTACACAGCAAAGGTGAGCAGAATTGCAATTGAAGAGGTAAATATACAGAACTTCTGCTTGGTATGCAGTGCCAGGGGCTGGTGGCTACCAAGTGACTGGTGGATATAGATTTTCAATACCAGTGTGGGCTGCGTGAATTTATTTTCACAGTTGAGTCTGTAATCCCTTGGTTCCTTGAGGTGCTGAATGCAATTCTGAACATTTTCCCATCACAGGGTGTGCCTGTGTGTGCTTGTTGTGTCCTTGTGTGTGCATGGTGCACATGCATTGTATGCATAGCCTACAGAGCACCAGGGCTTGCCTTGAAGCTGTGATTATCACTCTTCTCCTGTCTTTGAAAACAGGATGGCACCCCAATGAGTTAATAGAGAAGTTATGGTCTGATGTGTGCTTTTTCAATCTCAAAACTGGTACATGGACTACTTGAACTCATCTGTATGTATTGTCTTTCTCCCTCTGCCATGGCTTCTATTTTCTCTTCTTTGTGACAATCCAAACAAACAGTTTCATCCCCTCTCCTCCCACTTCAGCTTGCCCAGTAATAGCTCTCTGGGCCTAATTGCTAGCTTTACTTCCTTCCTATCCTTGTCTTCTTCCTCTCCTCCCAGCTCAGTTTCTGGCTTAATTAATACACCTACTACCAGATGTTTCCATTGTGCAAAAGGAAATTCTACACACCTGCACAGGAGGCCTGTCTCCTTGCAGCAGGGAAACCTGTTTGTCCAGGCAAGGTATTAACTACTCTTCAATATATATGCAGCCATAGGATTTCCAACGTGAGTATCTGCAAGCCACCATTCTGGAAGTTAGGTTTTTGTTCTTGTTCTGCTTCTTCTGACAATCTACTGTGAAAAAGACAGCAGAGAATCACCTTAAACCACACTTACTGTTCCATGCAGGGGTCTCCATCAGTCTGACAGTGAGTGAGTTCCATCCATGAGGACCCTCTGAAAAGTGTGTGGTGACTGGAAAATGCAGCCTTCCAGGAGATGAGGCTGTCCAACACCTGATCCGAGAACTGTATAATCATCTCCCTAATTTAAGGCAGATTTTAAACACCTCTCTGTTCAGCATTAAGATGCTGCTTTCTCCTTAATGCCCACCTTCAGGCTGTTGACAAAACTTCCAAGGCTGTTTATGTACACTTTTATTCTGGATTTGTTGCCTAGCTGGAGATGTTAGGTCTGGGACAGAGCCTGAGGTTGTTTTTTTTATTACATCCTAATCTGCCAACTTTTCTGTGTGCTATGCAGCTCCCCAGAGCCATCTCATGGCTCCTGCAGGTTTTATTTACCGACACTTAGCCCATTTCTCTTTGGATGGATTTCCCTCTTCCTGTATCCCACAAGCCACTTACTGGTTACATACAACCAGCTGGCACTCGGGCATGGCTGCAGTCCCCAGGGCAGGGAATGAGCCAGCCAGCCAAAGGAGTTGTCCCCACTGGCTACTCACAGGAGCCACAGGAGCACTCCAAGGCTCACTGTGCTCCTTGTACGTCACATTTGCAGGATCGCAGGTGCCAGGCTGTCTCAGATAGCCTGAAGAGTGGACCAAGCAGGTAACTACACAAGGTGAAGAGAGAATTATACCTCCTAAAATGAGCATAAACTGACGTTGCCCCTAGTGTTAGGAACATAAAGTTAATTTTCAATTAAAAAAATAACAGCAATAATGTGGACAATAGTGCCCCTGGGAGTGAGGCTGCTCTGCTGTATGCTGCCAGGCAAACAGCAGGGGGAAAAGCACTGGGAAGCTGGCCTAGGCTTTACCTCCTTGCTAAACTGACATGAGGTGGCAGTATTTCAAAATTCAACTGCAGCACCAGCACTGCTCAAGCTCTTGTATCCTCCTACCCGGTAGAGATCATCAGTAACAATCTTCTGTAAAGGGTCGTCTGCCTTCTGGTTTTCCTTAGGGTTTATTTAATAAGCCTCTTTGTGGGAATAGTCTCTAAAAATATCTGATTTTGGAGTCTTTCTTTAATATAAGTATATTTGCTTATGGCAATCTAGTAATGTAAGCTATTTTAATATGAGAAGGCCCATGCCGTTTTTTCTCATGTCAAAATTAGAGGAACTTAAGCTAAGACAAATAAAGCCACTCCTACAGCACTACGATTGCTCAGTTGGAAGGCTTCAGTACAATATAACATTGATATAATCGGCAACTTGTCTTATGACGACAATTTTCTCATATCTGCACACTGGCACATTCTCAGAGAGATGCTGTAACACATTTGTCTTGAGCGTCACCCTCGGTGCTCTGTGAGATAGCAGTGCGTGGGGCATCACAGTGGGAGATACGGCAGACAGCTCCGGTTCAAAGGGCCAATAGCCCTTGGTGGCCCCTTGGGGGCAGGCTGGCTCGTAGGGTGATTTTCAGGATGACTCGTAGGATAATTTATGGGGCAGTCCTTGTAATTGCAAGGCAGCATCTCTGTCGGTCCCTCCTTTTGTGACTGTACAAGAGGGACACCACGGGCTGGCAGACCACGTCAGCACAGCCTGACAGCAGAGCCCGAGACAGGCTGTCACTGGGACGCTGTGACAAGCTGTGCAAGCTGTGTTCCCAGCCCCAGGGAGGTGTGAGGCTGGAGTCCACAGCACAGACTTCAACTGCTGGAACTCAAGCCTGTGTGTGCTCAAGGATCAAAATTTGTCACCACGTGTTACAGGGTCAGGCTAGAGTCCTACTTATGGCATTGTTTGCAATGAACAGGAGCCTTATGTGCTGAAGGAGTGGCCCCCACCTTGTGATCCTTAATTTTAAAGACCCCAGCATCAGGGAAATTTTCTCGAGTAACTTATTTTAGAGTAGAAATCTCCTGGTGAGAAGGACATATCTGCTTACTCTGCAGAAGTTCTTTTCTGGGTAACTTAAGTAAAGGAGGGGCAAAAAGTCAGGGTACTATAAGATCTTTTCTAAAATGGTCTAGGGTTGAAAATTTGACTCAAGTCTTGCTGGCTAAGGAGGCTGTTTGACTTGTAAATCAGTTTCTGTTTACAACTGCTGGTGACAGATCCCACGCTATTAAAGATGATGTCATTTCATAGTGAAGTGTCTGTTTTTCCCATGGTAAAGATGGATCTGTCATCCCAGATCAGACTTTTGGCTCATCACATTTTGTTTTCTGCCTCCAGGGATGGACAGTGGATAGTGCTGTAAAAAAACAGCAGTTCACTTGCTCTTTTAAAATTCATGTATCCTGTGAAACAAGGATATTTGTCTCGCCACCTGCACATGCTCAATTAATGCCTTAATGCATTAAGCTTCACTGCACTTCTAGTGTCTTGCATCAAGTCAGATCTTGCTGACAGTACAAAACATACTGAATTTGTATTAATTTCCATGGAGCTGCACCACCAAAGATTTAAGTGCCTGGTTCCCTACTGGTCTCCAGTGCATATGCAGGGCTCCCCAGGAAACAGCAGCTAGGAGATTTTTATTAGAAGCCTTTGTAAGAATCACTTCTTGCAAGGTCATGAGATTTTCTCATAAGCATGTTGAAAAATGGGTGAAAAACAAGAATAGCCACACATGGTTTAGTCAATGGTTAATGAAACATATTTCGTTGACTCAAAGAAAGCATGCTATTAATGCCCCAAAACACCCCCCAGAGATTCAGAGGGAAAAGACTTTTTTTTACTTCTTGTCCTTCAGATTTTAGAGACACTACAGTTACATCCACATCCAACCACTGCACTGAGAATTTGGGCCCTGGGACTTCTGCTATTGTTAAAGTATTAGAATCTAACCCATATTTCAATATACATTTAGGCTCACTGTTGCTCCTCTCTGTATTGAAACTAATGTTCCAGCTGATTCTAACCCTGATTAGTTACTACCCCAGTCACAAAGGGACTTACACCTAGTGCTGTGCATAAAAGACACACAGAACACCTTAGATAACTTTGAAACAAAGCCCTTAGCCCCAGCAAAAGAGCAGAGAAAACCCAGACCACAACAAATTGTAAAACAGTATGCAAATAAGAGAATAAGCAAATTGAAAAAAGGGAAATGGAAGTGGCACTTCAAGGCAAAATCCTTTCAACAAGACAGCTGATATCAACACTCCATGTCTTGTGGATGTAGCCAGCTGATAAGATTATGCACTGCTGAGAAATATCATTACTCTGGAAGAGAAATAAAGATTAATGCTCAGAAATGAGGAAAAGGCTGGAAGTCTCTGGTGACTGAAAAATGAAGAACAGCATCATTTAAGCTTTGCTCGTTGTTGTTGTTAACTCTCCAGGGAGACCCGGGCTGTGCTTTGTAAGCTTTATTGCAACTGCATTGGCATTAATCATATGCCTGAAGGCAGCATGGCATGTTGTTTGGCAAATGATGTTGTGTGATATGATGGGAAAGGAGAATTTTTTTAAATTCTTCCCTCTTTAATAATGTTCACCACGCACAGACTCGATTCTGATCTCACACTGGTTTTATATAGTGATTTCATTGATTTATGCTGTCATGGAACAGAAAGCAAGGGCAAGATGTTAGGGTGGATGCATATACAACCAGCCATCACTCATTTGAAAACATCCTGTGCATTGCATTTTAATAATGCTAATGATTTTTGATAATTGCAAAACTGAAAAAAAATTGAGAAGTCAAAATGAAATAAAAATCTTTTTCCTGAAAAAGACAAACTTGCTTGTGTCACAGGAGAACAAGGCTTTATTCATTGTTTCCTGTGTTCATGCTCTGTGGTATCGGTTTACACCACTATGAAAGGAGATTTAGATCCAAGAGTTTTGTTAGAAAAAAGGAGGCATAATTAAATGCTGTGTGTCCCAGGTCATTCCCAACAGGAAATTTGGAGACAGCTCTTCTGCTGTCCTAGAAAGGGGATTTTGGCCAGGCAGGTGTGGGCTGCATTGGGCCCTTGTCCTCAGTGCCAGAGAGCAGCCCCTGATCTCTTTGGTTACTAATCTGGATATGGATCTGATGACCATAATTTAGGAACACAGCACTATCTAAACAGGAGTCACAGAGATTTCTCTCCTGCCCCACTGTTGATGTCTTTACAAAATAAGCTGGGAAGCCCATGGATAACACAGGACAAGACTGTATTTCAGTTCTGCAGAGGCGGGATGCTGTGGTACAAGCCCAGAGATGGAGACAGCCTAATTAACTTGAAAATTTTTATTATTCAAGGCTCATTAACACCAACTGAGTAATATACTGCTATGTTTTTTTTCTGGATGACAATCGTTGGCATCAGCCAGCAGTCCAACAGGTAGTGGCTAAATGGTGTTACTACAATTCCTGCTCCCAAACTTTTGAGTCCAACAGCTGGAGTGTGACTCCACTGCTTTTTGCCATTGCTGTCTGTCCACCAGGAGCAGATGATGTGTTTTGGCAAATCTCACTCTGCTGAGGAGACTGAGGCCTCTGGGACCTGCATTATGTGCAGAGTCCAGAAGTTTTCAGGTATTCATGTATTGTCCTTAACACAATTTCTTAGTCCTTGAGTGCAGACATAGTTCTAACTCAAAACACAAAATTCTGCTGGTGCTGCAAAGTGACAGAGCACAGTTCTCTGCTCTTAGATGTTGAACTGCCTTAAATAATAATTTTCCAAGCAGTGGGATATGATGCCACCGGGGAAGAACCATCAAATGTTCTTGATGATTACCCAGGGAAGCTGTCATGAACCCT
The DNA here is from genome assembly GCA_013399945.1 of Ploceus nigricollis. NCBI lineage: Eukaryota > Metazoa > Chordata > Aves > Passeriformes > Ploceidae > Ploceus > Ploceus nigricollis. The sequence goes on from VXBC01011634.1 coordinate 79,964, forward strand.
GCCCAAAGGACTAGGAGACAGAGCTGGGGCCGTTCTCATGGTCCCTGAGGAAAACACAGCCTCCTTTGACATGAAAGACCTAGGCAGAGAATAAGTTTTTTGATGAGACTGTGCAGACCAGTGTGTCAAAATCCCCATTTTTTCGTATATCCAGATTTTCAGAGCACCAGGAGCCATGATCATGGGGCACCAGAGACTGTTGCTGTACTAAACCCACTCCCACCATACAAAACCATCTTTCCAGAATATGTAGTAGTGCTTTTGTGCTTTTTTCCTAGCACCTTTATTCTATACAAAATTAACAGTGTATGAAAGTAAGATAATAAATTGGTGAAGTCTGGAGTCCCTTTGGTCCTACAGTATGACCAAGGAAAACTTCACTGCTGCACTTAGAGGGATGTTTCTATCATGTTTTAGGGAACCTTGAAGAAGGTAAAAAGCACACGGTGGTGACATCCTTCATGTCCCTCCGTCAGATGCTTTGGTTACCAGGAGTTCAATAGTGCAGGACATTTTTAAAGATGCCAATCAGAGCACTAGGTGTTCTACGCCTGAGAGGAGTGAATCTGGGCCCCTTGGCATTTTATCCTTGTTTGTTGCTCTGCCAGGCTTGGCACTCCTCTTTCAGCTTTCCCTCTCTTGGAGAGAACCATCCCTGGGCATGGCTGCCAGTAGATCCAGCTGGAAGACAGCAGTGGGAGCAGTACCAGAACAGCAAGGGGGAGAACCAGGCTGCTGTAGGTCAGCACCAGGGAAACCTTAGCAGGTTGGAGGGGAGGTGCAGGAGACAAAACCTCAAATTGCACCTAGATGTTCAGTGGCAAAATGGGCTGAATCAAGAAAAAGGTTTGGAGTCATCTTTTCAACAAATTCAGATATTTTTTGCTATTCTGAACCAGAGTGATTGTGATGTGCAGATTAGAGCTCCATCAGTTACTTCATACAGGCAAAAAGGTGTGTGTATACAGCTTCGGTCTTGTGAGAAAAGGGTGATTATTGGATTTTACTTTATTTGTTTTGTGCATTTGTTTGGGTTTTGTTTGGTTGGGGGTTTTTAGCTTATGGGTTGTCTTTTAAAGATTTCCCCCATAAAACATGAGAACTGCGAACTTCCTCTTTGCCCTGACTGATACATTCACAGGACTTCAAGTGAATGGGTTTTAAGTGAAGGGAAAAAACCCGAATATTATAAGATTCAGAACTAAATTATGAGCACTGAAAACTTTGGAACGAATATTTTTCTCTAGCTCAGTAAACAATAAACCTCTCCTTGTCTCATCCAAGTAGTATCAGTAAGTACCTGGGAGTCATAAAGAATACAGCCTGCTCCTGTGAGTCAGAATGTCTGCTAGGCACTTCTCAGGAACATTTACCTTGCAAGCTCTTTCCAAGGAAGCTATTAACATTGATTTCAATGTGCACAGTGGCACTGCTTTTGCTCTAACAGAACTTTATTGTTTGACACTTTGCTCACACAGCTTTTCTGCTTACATGCATTTGTCCTAACAGCAAGCTGCAGACACAACAGGGGGGAGCAGCCTTCCCATTTTTCAGCTCTCTCTGTGTGTATACTGAATGAAACATAATATTCTTAATAAATAAATCATGCAGTGCAAGATGTGTGGAGAGCAGGAACAAAGGAAGAAAAAGGCCTGACTGAGTTTGGCTGGCAAACTTCAGACCATGCTGGCCTAATGTCTTTTATCATTGAAGATTCATACAGCTACTTCTCAACCCTTCATACATACACAGGCTTTGTGGTGGTTGCAAAGAAAATCCTTTCAAGTGTAAACAGCACAAACTCCTTGCTGTCTAAGAATGTCTCTCAGAGGTGCAAGCTGCCTCTGTGCTCAGTGCCAGAATAATAGATCTGAATATTAGCACATGGCCAGAAGTATGGCTACCTCTAACAAGTGCATGCTAGCTGTACCTCTCAGTTCTGGTCCTGTCACAAAGTGTTACATCTACTGGACCTGAAACATCCATAGGCCCTGTCTGAGGGGAAAAACCTCTTGAAAAACAATGTAGGTACTTTCCTGGCTGTGCATTTGTTTTTCAGAAGTGCTGAGTGTCCACAATGCAGGGAGTCTTCCCTTCGGGGTACAGCAAACTGAGGGTGCTCAGAAGGTTTTTGCTTCCATACAGATGGCAGCCAAATGCAGAATGTGCTGCAGGCCAGGAGACAGGGAGCAGCTGTGTCATGGCACACTGCCCTGTCAGTGCCACTGTCGCTGCCCCAGAGCCCCTTCAAGTGAGCTCCAGCTGGAGCAGCAGGTCCTCAGCACCCCCAGGTGTCCTGGCAGCTCGGTGGGCGTGAGTGGCACTTGCTGCTAAAGTGGTGCCCGGGCATAATTTCAGAACAGGTCTTTCACAGAGACACTTTGACATTTCCGTGCTGTAGCTTTCACCATGTGCACCAGTCAAGCCTGAGAGTATGATTTTGGGAAAAGGATCAATATAATCTAAAAAGCAAGAAAACAAAACCTTTAGGACAGCTGATTATTGTTCTGCTGATATGCAATTTCATCAGCTAGTGACAGCAAAATACTATTCCATGTTAAATGTGGATAGCTTGGAGAAGGTTATGTTCTTATTGCCCCACAGAAACCAATAATAAAATTCCTGATCCTTTTTCTCTGAAGAGATTCTTTTGAGCTGGACCCAAAATTGCATTCTGCCTTTTTGCAAATCTCAAACTCTCCTGCTGCTGGTTGTTGAAAATGAAGGTGTTTCTAGTGTTTTTGCCTTTTTGCAAATCTCAACCCCTCCTGCTCTGTTTGTTGAAAACGAAGGTTTTTCTAGTGTTTTCTTGTGGGCTCTGCACTGATATCCAAAATGTTTCTGTGTCCAGACTTCCCATGCTGTTGTTTCACAATTGTCCATCTGCTCCTGGAGGGGTCAAACAATGTTCTTCCTATCACTCCTCCAAGTGTTTGGGATTTCTGATGAAAGAGGGAGCAGCAATGTCCATTACTGTTACAAGAGTGACATTTTTACATTTGCTGGCATTTTCTTCTGTTTGCCGGTATCCCAGAGCCAAGTCAAACAGCCCCACCTCCTCTTGCCATTCTTGCTGCTGACAGCTCTTCCCAGTTCACCTTGTGGTCATGCATTTCCAGGCAGTGCTGTGCCTCAGCTTCGTGGGACAGTGTCACTCTCAGTCCCTGTTCCAGGAGCCAGCTCCTCTGCCTCAAGCCCAGGTTGTGTGGCCCCTACTCTCCCCTTTCTCGTGGTGGCTGTGTCTGCCTGCAGTGAGACTTCCCCCCTGCAGGGGAAGGAGCAGCCCGAGGATGTCTGTACTGTCACAGCCACCTTTCCAAAACGTGCTGGAGAGAACAGGGTCCCTAGGTAGGATACTGCAGCAAAGCTGGTCCGAGAGACCCTTCGATGACATCTGCTTCTCCTTCCCTGCAACATCGGAGTCGCCAACCCTTTCTCCCATCACAGTGATGGGAGCAGGCTTCACCAGCCACATGTCAAAGTCTCTGCAGCATAACCTGGGGATTTGCACCCTGGCTTCCAGCAACCCAGCTGGGTAAATCTGGAACATGCACTTCTGTTGGTATCCTGTAATGAAATGGTTTCACAGCCTCACCAAAATGGGTGTGTTGCACAGAGGGAAAACTCCCAAATACCCCAAGTCTCCCAGCTTCCTCCACCATCATCTGCTCTCATATTTTTCTTTTTTTTTTTTTGCAAGAAATGAGAATGTTTGCTATAAATGAGAATGTAGCCTTTGAAGCTGAATGTAAAAGAGTAATTTCCCATTGGATCCTGTAAGAATTTTGCATAGGAGGAACAAAAAGGCACTGTATAAGATGTGTAAATAGTTATATGACTCTGATTTATGTTGAAAACATGTTTACTTATAGCTACAGGTACTATAAATGACAGTCTGAAATACTCACTGGGCTTCCTATCTTTCATGAGAGGAGGTGTTTCATGACAAAAATAAAATATATGTACTTGCTTGTATTTCATTGCTCATTTTCTGGAGATGAAGGAAGGTGACATAAGACATTGTGCAAAAGAATCAAATGTATGCAGATCTGGTGGTTGCCCAGAATTGTATTTTGTGCCATATGAAGGGTTATTTTCTTCAGGGCAGTATTTTTCTTTTTAAATTTAAAAATATTTTACTGCAAGAAACCTCTATAGAAAGGTATATCTGCATAGGGCATTTAACCTCCATTGAAGCTCACAGAAATGTCTGAGGACTGACAGTAGACTGTTGATCATGACCTATTCTTCCTCCAGGCCTTTTTCTCCTGGCTTTCACCAAGTCCTCACTGTCAGGCCTAAATTTGACTCAGCTGAACTATGGACAGGTTATCTGCAAAAGGAAACTAACTTTCAGTAATGTTGTTATATACCCATCACATGATCAGGATAGATGGAGAGGGCTGGAGGAGCTGAGGTACTAAGGGCGAAGTGCAGAAATGGATGATGGATAAAGAGAACATGAGGCAGCAAGGTAAAATGCAAAAGGGAAATGAGTCCAGGAGAACTGTGCTCCTTGGGCACCGGATCGCATGCTGGGAACGCGTTGTAGTGATTTTCTTGCAGAGCTAGTGACTCTGCCATGTAAGAAATGGTGCTGAGAAGAGTCAGAAGTGATTGAGAGTCTCTGTGAATACTGTGCCAGGTCCAGAGGTGGGCACAGCAGCCAGTGTAGTTAAGGGAAAAGGGTCTGTGCTGCTGTAGAGCTGCCCCAGCAACACGAGCTCCGGAGCATGCATTCCACAGGGTGTGATGAATGTGGGGTGGGAAAGAAAATACAGTCCCTGCAAAACCACACTGGGATGTGCTGTAAAGAGAGGTTGTACAGATGCTTGTATGTGTAAAGATGAAGGAGTGGGACAACACTGAGCTTTGGACTGAGAGCAGTGGAACACTGCTCACCCTGTGCCTTCCCACATCCAGCAGGTAGGACCTCCAATACTGGGAGCACTGCAGAAGGGCAAGGCCACCTTGTTATGGATACTCCTCTGTCTTAATTTCTCCTTCTCTGAAAAAGAGACCAGAAAATAAATAAAATTATGAATGTGAGGAAAGCTACTTAGAAGAAAACTTGGCCATTTGTGCAACAAGGATGGAGGTCAGTCATACCAGAGCACCAACACACAGCCATGTCATTATCAGCCTTTGGTGACACAGTGGTGTGACATCCAAAGCAGGGTAAGGCAGGACAAGAAACTTCTATGAGAACTTGCAGCAGGAAAGGCTACAGGTGCTGGGAAACAGGGGTGCAGAGGCAACCCAGACTCCAAATGGCAAAGTCCTGGAGAAAAATCTGGGAATGAGAGAAGAAAGGAAAAGTTAAATCCTTAAAATGACCTGGAAAACAGGTGTGTGTGCTATCACAAGGGCTGAGCCCCACAGCTGGCCCTGAGCTGTGGGTCGGGCAGGCAGTGCAGGCTCTGCTGTTTGCAGGAGGGATAGGAGGGAAGGTGGTGAGAAGGAGGTTCAGGGGTATCAGCGAGAAGATGTCAGAAGTTAGTGTGAAATTAAGCTACTGGAGGGCTGGATATATTTACCTTTGGTTAAAATTTCAGGTGGCAGTATGGCAGCTTCAGACCAAATCTTGTTCCCTGCTGAGGCCACAAGCACAGCTCCCTCTGACTTCACTGGCACCCAAGAGTTCACTGCAAGGGGAGGAAGCAGAGTGCTTGGCTGATGAAAGATAGAAGTGCTGAATAGTGCTGGAGGAGTGTCTCTCACGCTCCCTGCTGTTTTCCCCTCTGCCCCGGAGTTCCAGTTGGAGCTGCTCCTGGCTGAGTCAGTGCAAGGTGCTCTCTGGTGTCAGGTGCTGGGAGTCACTGCTTGCTGTGTGACCTCAGCCTCCAGGGAAGGAAAGGGCAGTGGGGGAGAAAGAGCAAACACAGCTTGAATATTAAGTCAAAGTGACTAATATGCATTTGCTCTCAGGCAAAAGCCACAAACCCCAGAGCCATCTCTAAGGCTTTCACTTGAGCAAACCACAAAAATGGCTCAGAAAACTTTGTATGGCTGCGCTCTTACCTTAGGATTTGACATCATTAGCTCATGCTCAGTCACTAAGTCCATATGCTGCAAATGGTCAGCAGTGCCATGACTGTGGCATTTTGACAGAGCAGAACAGTATCTCTTCTCACCCACTTACAGGATCTAGTCATTAAAAGTCTGGCTTTTCTGCCCAAGTGTCAGAAAAGGCTTTGAATGTCAATTAGTCCTGTCTAAAAAGACAGTATTGCTTTTCTATCTTTAATCTCAGGAAGAAAGGGAACAATTACATGGTCCAAAGTCTTAAATAATAGCCTGTAACTCAGACTGCATTCTCAGTGATTGCAGCTGGTGTCATGACCCTTGAGAAATAATCTCAAACATGTCTTTGACACTACTGGTCCACTTTGATGAGAAACAGGCTACCCATTTAATTTTTTATATCTCTTTCTATAATATTATTAATTTCTTGACTTTTTTTTTTTTTTTTAATTGAAAAGCACATACTCTCTTCTGGATTCTTGAAAATGTAAAAACGCAAAGTAAAGACCAGAAGAAACCCTTGCCAAAATACTCTAGCATCAGGAAAAGTTCACATCCACCATGTAAACTCCTTCCAGGGAGAGAGGAAGAAGGGCACCCTTTGCTGTTGCAATGCTGGGCAGGGATTAAAATCAGGCAGCCAATGCACCAAGTCATAACCAGACTTAGTAGAGGAGCTGGTTGGGACCATGCAGGTGAGCCAGTCATGGTAAAGTCACTGCTGCAAAAAGGGACTGTCTACAGAGCAGAAGCTTCATCAGAAGTAACTCAGCAAGCAGTGACTGTAGAGAGCAGATGCTTTGCACACCTTCCCTGCACATGAGTCTGCTTCCTGAGCAGTGATCTGCTCTTTCACATGCAGACACTGTTCATGGGAGAACAGAAGACATTTTTGTTATTTAGAGCAGTGCCTGTTCAGTCCCTTGTACCCCAATTACTTTCTACAGAGGCTGTATTGCAGCCCTTTATAGTATTTTGAGCACTATAATTGTTTAGAGACATGATTACATCTGGTACCTTGGCCAGGAAATGCTGGATTTTTTCCTAATTTCCCTTGGATAAATCTGTGAGTCTTGATTTCATTGTTTATATGTATGAGATATTCAGTAAATGGGTACATGCATAAGGAATACGTGCGCCTATGCAACTCTTGAGTCTAAACCACCAAAATTTGTGTAACAACCATAAACAATCACTTAATCTAATGTTGCAAGTTTTCTTTCTCTGTTTCTGTATCAGTGTACTTTATGGATACTGTATCTTTCCTGTCAGCCCTTCAAAGCCTGGGAATTGTGTCTCCTCCTATCTGCAGAAAAGCACCTACAGTGTTTTAGAATCTAGTGCCAATAAATAAATAAATCAAATAATGGCTTGCACCAGAGATCTGGGACTCTCCACAATTGTTTTTATCTTTGAGTGAATGATGTGTGGTGGAGAAAGCTGCTGAGCTTGCAACTACAAAGACCGAATCCCTTTATTTACCCACTGAACAGCTAAAACAAGGGTGACAGAGAGCAAACTTCTCCCATTACCCCATGCAGGCTGGGACAAACCTCTTCCGGCAAAAATTCAGCCTCCCTGCTCTGTGTTTGGTGTTGTGCCAGCTGTGACAGTGGCTTTTTGTGATAGCAGCTTCTTATCACTGAAAACTGGGCACGAAAGGGTCTCGCTCCCAAAGGTCAACAAACAGATGTGCATAAAAAGGAAACCTTACAAACGTTTGAGTAGTTCCTGATGTTTAATTGCACCCAAGGGCTGCACTGTTGGTGTCAAGCACGTGTTCCCTTTCCTATAGCAGCACAAGAAGATTAACTATGAGAGGGCCACATGCAGCACCCTGACTGAAACAGGGCAACATGATTAATGTTCAGGCTGTGCTTATTAAGCAGAGAATTGTAGAGTCATTTAGGCTGGAATAGATATTCAAGATTATCTAGCACAGTCATTATGCATGTTTGCCATTAAACTACATCCATATGCCTTTGGAACAATTTCAGTGATGGTGATTCTACTGCTTCCCTGGGCAGTCTGTTCCAATTCTTGACCATGCTTTCAGTGAAGGAATTTTTCCTAATACCCAGGCTAAACCTCCTTGATGCAAGTTGAGGCTATTTCCTCTTGTCCTACCATTTGTGACTTTGGAAAAGAGAACAACCCCCACCCGGCTACCCACTTCCTCTCAGGAGCTATAGAGAATATTAAGGTCCACTATGATTCTCCTTTTCTCCAGCCTAAACACCTACAGCTCCCTCAGCTACTCCTCATAGTTTGGCCTCTGATGCCAAATCTGATCTTTCAACTCTGTACATCTTTAAAAGTGACAGATTCTCTGTTAAACTAACTCAACTTTCTACTGTGATCGAATATTTTTTTCATGTAATTCAGTCACAAGGCTATTTTTAACACAGGAGCCTGATGTGGACTTTCTCTGAAAATCCATGAATCCTGCAAGACAAAAACCAGGCCTGGCTCCAATACTGAGCCCTGGGGACACCACTGATGGTCAGCCACCAGGTGGATTTAAATTCACCATCACTCTCTGGGCCCAGCCATTCAGCCAATTTTCTACCCAGCAACGTGTGCACCCTTTCGAGCCATGAGCATCCAGTTTCTCTGGGAGAATGCTGGCCTGGATGCAACAGCTGGCCTGGATGCACAATGACTTGGATGTAACCACCGGCTCTGTAAATCCCACAGTCACTGTGGCTGTAGCCTGGAGATGTTGCCTGCATGGATTGAGTGCATCCTTCACTCAATCAATGTCCCCAAGGTGCCTGCACCCAGACAGCTCACGGCCAGGATATGGGGCTGGCTGTGCCTCTGCCTTGGCCCAGGACTTCTCTGCCCTGCAGGGCGTGAGCTGGCATGTAAAGCCATTTCCATAATCTTCAGAGCATATTTACTCTCTATGCTTAGCTCAGCTAGGAGATGCCTCCTTTGCCTGTAATGCTTTTAGTGAAGTAACCTTGCTAGATCCAACAGATACCTGATCCAGCCTCTCAGCTCGGCACGGGACGTCCTTGTCAAGCTCAAGCAGCATTATGCCACAATACCTCCAAGTGTATGTTTGAGTGTTTCACTGCACAGCGAGAGACGGCACAGGGAGGTCAGACCTTGCTGCCAGCCAGCACAGCAATAAAATCAAGGCCAAGCGAACAGAAAAGGGGCTGAAAGAGGACTAAATTTTATTGAATAAAAGCATTTCATGAAGAAAACTAGAATTATTTCAGTAAATTAGATGAAAGAACACACACCTATAAATAAAAAAGAAAATTGCAGGAGAGCAGTTCTTTACAGAGGGATGAAATTTTCCTTTTTGCCCTCTGGTGATCAATGGTAAAGGCACAGCATGTTTCACTACGAATAGCAAAGCATGCCTGAAGACTTCCCGAGAGACAACAATAATCTTTAACAATTTGCACTGGAGCAGCAGAGAAGGTCACTTGCTCTCTATGCATGCTGGGGGTAATGTGAGGGTAGGTCAGGTACAGGTCACAGATTTCTGTTTAAACAGACACAGGAGTCCCTGTACCCTGCAAAACTTGTGGTGAAAAAGAGCCCAAATATTGTAGCTGTTATGCCAGATCATAGGTTCCAGTAAGTAAGTACAAGTACTGTCTTGCCTTTTTCAGCTCTACTGTCTTCACTCCAAAGCCTGATTTTGTGGGTGCTGGGAATTTCCTCCATTTGAGCTGTACTCCAAACTCACCAACATCAACAGGATTTTGGGGTTAAATTCAATTTTGAATGAATGAGCTTTCTATCATACACTGCTTCTGGTTGTCCCTGTCCATTTAAAATGCCAGAGAAATCAGTAACCAAAGCTAAGGTAACAAAGAACTGAAGTTTACCATTCTTACTGGATTTACAACCCTTCTGAGAAGACTGGTTGTAGTTGTGCTGTATCTCTATTCCATATTAACACATCTCACAGGTGCATATCATGCTATCTGACTATGGGAACATATGGGACTCCACCTCTTCAGGCTTCACAGTAAAAGATATATTGTGTGCAGGATTGCCCTTTTCTGAAATAAAACTCCATAGAAAGAGGATTATGCATTTCTCTAAAGCTTCTCTTTTGAATGATGCTTAATATTCTCTTTTCCTAGTGAAGAAGGTAAATTTCACCAGTTTGGCTTCTGATGACAAATCTGACCTTTCAACTCTGTCCATCTTTAAAAGTGACAGCTTCTCTGTTAAACTAACCCAACTTTCTACTGTGATTGAATCTTTTTTTAATGTAATTCAGTCACACAGCTTTTTTTAAACTTAGGAGCCTGACATGGACTTTCTCTGTTTTGAATCTTGTAAGATAAATTTTGCTGCCACTATAGCATCATACATTTTGGTCTCATATTCTTATCCAATATAGAGGCTGGATTTGTGTTTTTCCTTCCCCGCATTTTAAATGCACATCTTTTATTGTGAAGTGTTTTTTTTGGTTTTTTTTTTTTGCTGAAAATTAGATGTCTTTCTTTAAGCAAGAATGGATAAAGAGGGTGGGGAACATTCATATGAGTGTTCTTGTTCACTAAGGCCTGACAGAGTGAGGCTAAGGCCTGACAGAGTGAGGGTCCCTGCCCATGGGGCTCTGACTCCCTGCCTGGGGCTGATCTAGCTGGGCCATTGCAGTCAGCCTGCTGCTCCTCCCTTCTAGCTCCTGAGCATACACTCTGCTTATGGGACAGCCCCAGACCTTCATACATTGAGGGTTTTTGGGGAATCATCTCCATTTACCTCTTAAAAAACACAAAGGAGCTGAAATTAGGACCAAATCCTTTAAGACATACAGAACCCTCAATCTTTAACTTACATGGATCACCTTCTCAAAGCCATGGAAATTTAGATTTTTAATAGCACAGAGCAAACAATTTTCTGTTGAACCTCTCCCGACCTCCCAGCTAAAGATAATTTTACTTCTACTGAAATAATTAAAGGATTTTTATTTTGTTGATTTTGATGCCAAAAGCTTGTTACCAAAGGGGTGTACTGGACAGCTGAAGGCCACTTCTGTGAGGATATACAAGATCCTCCGTAAAATGTTTAGCTCTCAGTGTGAAGGAACAAGGTAAACTTGTAAGAACAACAGCTGGTACTTGGCATTTTTGCAGCTCTTTTTACAAGGAGTTGGTCAGCATTGAACAGGATCATCTAGGAGACACTGAGTAGCAGAATTACTGGGCTGGCTCCATGTTCCTGCATGGGGGACAGAACAGGAACTCAACAAGCTCAACAAAGAGCTCCTGTCAAGTTTGTTTTCCAGTTTAATGGTGAATAAAGGTCTCCTACTGCAAACCTTAAGAACTTGTGAACATGGCAACAGAAGCACGGAAAAATATAATACTTTTTGTACTTCAGGGACTAGCTGAAACCCAAGAAATTTAAAGACTCATAGAGTCAAAGTGCATGTGTCTAGTACACTTTTTGTTTCTCTGCCAACCTACATGAAGGGAAATTTCAGGCCCCCAATTCTCTTTGGGTCCAATTAGGCAGCAGTAATTTACTTGCTGCTACTGCTGTCACTTTCATTTTGATGCTCGTTTAAATAAATTCTTTTAAAAAAGGGCAGTGATTAGTTATCCAAGCCTAAAGTTTTAGTGCTTTTGCTTAATGACAAAATATGCAAATATCAAGCTCTGACCTGACTTGGCATTCCACACAGTGATGCACTGAAGTACATGTGCTCATCTGTAGAACTGAAAACATTTATTAAAGAAAGGGTCTAGGCAACATGCTGTACTCTAGCAAGGTCAAGGAACTGTGACAAAAGGGAGTATCTTCTCCTGGAGCTGACACAGCACTGTCCTTGCTCAGTGCTGCAAGAGGACACTGGACAGAATGTGCAGTAAGTACTGGAAGAAATAGTTTTTCCTGCTCCCATATTCTCTGAGCATATTTGTTATGGCCAATTCCTGCAGGTACTGATGGTAGTAACAGCCTGTGGCTTCAGTATTTGCTTTTCAGGTCAGTAATTTAAAACTAATACTATTTCCTTTAATTTATTGATGCTGCTTTTCAGAGCTGAGCACCCTGATGAGTCAGTTAGGACCATGTTTTGAGGACAGCCTGGACTGACCATTTGTCATCTCAGATCGCTGCCATTAACTGGTATGTTCCCCCATTGAAGTGGATCCAGACACTTCACAGCTGTGTCAGTGTGTACTTTCAGAAAGCACCCAGCAAAATGAAATCTTGTTCGTCTCCAAGGGAGGCACTGGGATGAAGTGGTACAGGGTACACAACAGATGACAACTACAGGATTCCCACAGCCCTCTTCCCTGTGGCTGACCACACCACTCTCCATGCTCTTTGATGTGAGATGCTCCAGCTGGCATCCCTGGGCTATGACTGCACTCAGTTATATGCTCCTGCTGTGTTCACATACCTTTGCGGTTACCTGTGCTGGAGGAGGAGCAGAAGTCTCACATGCCAACTCCTAAGCAAGATGCCTAACTATGGTGTCATCTTTCCACTCCTGAGCCTTGCCTCTGGACACTGATAGTCTCTGAAACCCAGGTCTTTAAGTCCTGCGTACAAAACGATGCCATCCATGCGCTGTGAACAGAATGGACAGGATGATTAATGAGTGGATGAACTGCACTCATGGTAACACATCATACATAAAGGGCAAAAAGAGAAACCTGTCAGACATAAAAGACAATACTTCCCAAGTGACTTTTATTAACTGAAAGTGCCAAGAAGCTTTTAAACAGAGTCACCTCGCTCTATAGCCTTTGCTGCAGCCTTTCATGCTGGCTGACATTGTCCTGGACACATCCCTTAGGTGTCTTGTCATACCATAAAGACTCTGGAATTAGGTTATTCAGGATGTTCCCAATTATCTCTGTTACTCTTTACCATTAGAGCAGCTCTGGGAGCTCTACAAAAATAGAACCAGGAGAAAAAAAATAATTGGGAGCAAATTAACAATGGAAGATGCAGGTTTGTCCTTCAAGGCAATCAACTAAAGATTTCCGTTTTATCTTTGCATTTTAATTTGCTTGCATTTATCTTGTCCAGCTATCTAAACAACAGATGCAGACAACAAACAGGAAAGCTTTTTCTCTTTGAGGAACACAATGCCTTCAAGTCTGCTTTGGCTACTTTTCTCATTTAGTACACGTCTCATGTTATTGGAGATGACCTTCTATTCCCTGTGCTACAGGGGGTTTAAAACCTAGGCCTGATTGTGGGATCCTTCTGTTATAAATGCTCTGGATATGCCATCATGTAAATTTTATTAAGTTTGTGAGTTTATGTAAGGTTTGTCTTTGCTTGTCTGGTTTGGGCAGTGCATATGGTTTATGTCAGCATTTGTAAGGTTATCGCAAAGGTTATCTTAGCTAAATTATGGCCCTTTGTTTATCCATGTGGTTAGTTATGGTGCAAACAGCTGCACTGTCAGTAAAATCTTTCTGCTGCCCTCAACCCTGACCTGGAGGTACTAGGTTCTGAGAGGTTACATGGCTTCATATGAAAGTTGCTTTGAAGGGGCTGTGAATTAAAGCTGACACTTTACCTGAAATACCTGCCCCCAAATTAGCTGTGAAAAATCAGGTAACCAGCAGAAGATGCCAGTATGTCTTTGTCTAGCAGCTCACTGTGGTCAGTGAAGCTTCTCCTTGCCCTGGGAACTCAGGTGTAACATGTCCTAAAAATAAGAAAAACTGCAGTTGCAAGGGAATATCTGGAAGCACTTCAGGAAGGTGGGGGGGAAAAGCCATTCTGCAGCATATGAACATGGTCTGGGCCTCTTGGTGGTTGGGGACTGCCTGCTGCTCCATCGGTCCTGAAATCATCGTGCAGGGGTATTTTTTCCTGTTGCCATGAAATACCTGCCATCTCTTCCTTCTGATCTCCCTCTCTGTCCACACTTCACTGTGAAATAGGAAAGTTCATGTTTGCCAATCAGCACATTCAACAGTCTCTTTCTTTACATGCATTCTGCCAAAGATGGGAGACTTATGATCCACTTGAGGCAGAATTTTTTTTGTTCTTGCTTCTGAAATTATCCTAAAATCATCTGCTAGATGAATCATCAGCTCCTTTTTTCCCTGACCCAGTGCATATCACCCTGCATTTTGCAGGGAAAATTCAGCTTTGCATTCAGAATTTCTGACTTGGACTAACTGTTTCAGTCTATTTATGAGGCTTTGTTCTGATCTGGACTGTGCCAGTGGGCCTCAAGCAATAAAATCAGTGAATTAAAGTGGTGCTAATCTGCTGTGCTTCCCAAATCTGGCTCTCATGAGTCTGTGAGCGTGTGCCTGTGTGTATGTCTGCCTAAACAAGTGCATATATGTGTGTAATCTAGCTGAAAAGAGGATCTAATTAGAGCTAACCAAATACTGGAAGTAATTTTTCTTTGAATAAATTATTCAATGCATTTTGTCTTTGTTCATCTCATAAATTATTCAACTAATAGTATTTGAATGGTGCTAGAGCTCGTAGGCTACTGCAGAAATGATCAGTCAGATAGCATATTCGGTAAGGAAGATCAACATTTGCTAAATAATGTATTTGGCAAATAATATTCATCTGACCCTGGTTTTAATCAATTTAATGAGAAAGGCAGACAGCACATGGCACTTGTGGATGGCTTGGCAAGTACTTGGGGAGCTGATCCTTTCAGCTCTGCCTCCTTCTCCCCCAGTACAAATAGATGTACAGAGTTTCCTCTTGGTACTGATGTGGGTGCCCCAGCTGGGCACCTCACACTTGCAAACACGTTCCCACAGCCAGAGGCAGATGTCCAGGTCTCAGCAGGCTGTGCTGGGCTACCCAAGTGAGCCTCTTGGCTCGCAAACTTCTTGCCACTCCTCACTTACTTTCTTGTGTGTAGATAGTTTTGGGTGTCGGGCAGAAGCTCTACCAGTGCAGAATGCCATCACTTTTCCCGCTACTTTGCACTTGAATTATGTGGCAGCAAGGCCCATTGTCTTGAACTAGCATAAACAGAAGGAAAAAATAAAAAAAAAACAACAACCCACCCTCTTTTACTAGACAGGAAGGTTGCAGACTTACAAATAATTTGTTGGAAAAGGAGGAGTATCTTATTTGCTGGAGGAGCTGATTTCGGGGACATGAATGAATACATTTTTGGGGTAATTTTATGCCAGACATTATGAAGGCATGTTATATATTTCCTAATTTTTTAGTTTGATTTTTTTTTTCCTTTCACCATCCTCACTTCTTCCTTTTTATGAAAATAAACCCCAAACAAATCCAAACTCTTCCCTTCCACATGACATTTCTTTTTTGCAGCCTTTCATCTGAAAGAACTGTTTTTCTTGGAAATGTCGAGCTAAGCCTTTGAAAAAATTAGATGTCATTGGCTGTGTGAAACGTCTTCCTTCTTTTCAAAGACCAACCTCAAGGATATCTTGTTTAGAAACTTCACATCTGCTTTATTTAACAGTACCCAGGACCACACTACCCAAATTAGATTTTTATTGTATTTTGATGGTACTATTATTAATAGAAAAATATAAATAATCTAAAAGATCAATGCAGAGTGCCAGACACTTTACATAGTTGTTTATTTCTGAAATAGGCCCATTGGCAGGGACCTTTTGTAGGCTCAGGTACTACTTATTGTGGTAGGACCTGTCACACTCTTTCCAACCATTGCACACATACATAAATGCATTCTGCATACACTTACATTCCCATGACAGCTCAGCAGCCTGCCAATGTTTGAAATTATTTTGACTTTATTTATAAGGAAAGTTAAGAGTGGGAATTTTCAAGGCTAGGCCTTTTCTGTGTTTAGTGCTGTAGCAGAAGCAATATGAGCAGTGAACAGATGCTTAAGTAGAGAAGTCAACTAAATAAAACAGGTTGTCCAGAGAAGCTGTGGAAGTGTTCAAGGCCAGGTTGGATGGAGCTCTGAGCAACCTGGTCTAATGGGAGGTGTCCATGTCCCCATGGCAGCAGGAGTGGGAGCCAGATGACCTTTAGGGTCCATATCAACCCTAGCCATTCTATGATTCCATGATAAAAACTACACACTGATTTGTCAGTCACTAAAGAGGTTTTGCTGGAATTTTGTTTCCATCTGCAGGGAAGATGTTGTTCCCTCACAATGACACCAGTTTGGCTCAAGGCTTTTTAGCAGTGCGAGCCCGGCTGGATTCTGCCATTCCTGGTGGTGAGGCGTGCAGGCCACCAGTGCCACTGCTGCTGTTCAGCCTCAGCCAAACTGGTTTTAGTCCGAAGTCATCGTAGTTACTCGTGATGAAAGTTTGTAGAAATGTGGTTTTGCAGCTAAAATTAGTTTGTAATCAATTTTATGCAGCATTAACCACTCATGTTAATAAGCCCCTCCAGTCATGTTTAAATCAAGCTGTAAGACCTGAACCAGCACAACAAAAGGCTCCATAAAATCAGTCTGAGTTATCCCCCCATAGTGACTAATAATGTTAATTAATTCAAAGCCTGATTAAACAAAATTATGCTGAAACAGAATCATCTCCATGAGTCTTCAGAAATGCTTCTTTTATAAATAAGGAATGAGTCATTTACTGATGTGGAAATTTGGGGTTTGTACATGTGTTTTGTTTTGGTTTTTAATTTAATCTAAAATGTGCCGATTTCATAACAAAGCCCCGTGGCCTCAGGGCTTGCCTATCATGTGTTGTAGTAATGGTTTGTTCCTGAAAAAGCATTTGGCTGCCCCAGCCTTTCCTCACAGGAGTGACTGAACAGAAATTTCTGAAAACAGGGAGCACCAGAGATGACTCTAAGCAAAACCCTCAAGCCTGAAATTCCCTGCTATTTCGGAAACATTGGCTGAGGCATCTTGACCATTGAGGCTTGGTCATCCAAGCTTAAAAATAAACACTCTTGTCTACCAGGAATCTACCGAACCATTTTTAACTCACTCCAATGAAAATTAAGTAACTTGATGTTTGGATGTTGCCAAGGAGTCTCTGTGAAGCTCTCCCAGCCCAGGCTGGTGCAGCTTGCCACGGCACCACTGGCATCACTGCTGTTGCAGTGTGATTTGCCACTCTGTGATCCAGCCTGTGGGGAAGCAATGCTCTGTTAATTGCTGTAATCAACTGTTGTCATAAAATAATAAAATTGTCTGCCGGGCAGCCTACATGCCCCACCTTGCCCACATCCCAGGAACCCATGTCAGCCCTAGCAATGCTGCCAGCAATGCTGGATTTTTTTTTCCCACAGCCCTCCTCTGCTTGGCCATGGGCCCTGGGAGGTGCCCCATGCCCGTGGCTGGGGCTGCCCCGGTGTGTCTGGCTGGCCTGCTCCTGCCCATGCCCGGTGTGCCAAGCTCTCTCCTAATGGACACCCACGGGGAGCTCCCCTGGCTTCCCAGCATCCTCAGAGCCCTAAGAGGAAAACACCCCTTCATTTGAGCATCACCTCACATCACAGGTGTGCCATTGACAGCCTTATTTCACTGACTGAGGAGGTTTTACTCCCTTCAACAAGGGTGACAGGTTTATTCTAGCCCATGGGTAATTGGGCATTAGCAGGGGGTGTGACCAAAATTGACAGACTGGTGCTTGGAGCTAGAATTAACTATTTCAGAAAGTCAAGGTTCAGCTGAGAAAAATGAAAGTACTGAGGAGAAAAATGAAAATACTGAGCTGCAGTGTAAAATTATTCAACATCAAATTATTAAAAACCAGTGAGCAATATTGTAACTAAATAACAGAAATAATTGAATGTTAGTAATCAGTCTGATAATGATTTATATCCTCTGTAGTCCTCTGAACAGAATATTATTCTTTTTACTCATGATACTCTGTATCTGAACATTTTAAACTCCAGAAGATGTGAAAAGACCTCAAATGCTGGATCAGAGGTAAGGTGAAAGCCATGTATGGAAGTATTCTCTTCTCTCTGGTTTACAGCAAGTGGAAAAACAAGGAGAGAGACTTCAAGAAATACTAACTGAGAGGCATGAAGTTCAGGAAATTGTTTATGATAGTCAATGATATGAGGAAAAAAAAGATCACTAAAACCAAAAGAGTTTGCTCCTAGAGAAAGAAGAGAGCCTCTTGTGATGGGATATGTTATTAGGTGGGATGAGGAAATCATCAGTGATGGGAAAAGATGGATGTGTTGGATAAACATTTCTGTTTTGCAGTTGGAAACAAATAATTTATATCCTTGTTTTAAGTGAGAAAATAGTTTCCATTAGTAAGCAGAGTGACTGTTGAAAAACCTAAGAAAGAAAAAGAAATTTACATTCATACCTTCAGGGAAGGTACAGGCCAGGACTGTAAAGGACCTAGCTGCAGGGGTGACAGGGCCCATCGGTATCAATGCTGATCAATTTCCAGTACCTGGAAGTCCCCTGTGAAACAAGGCAAAGGCAACCTTTATGCCAGTAGCCCCAAAAAGAGGAATGGATGTGTTGTGTTTTTCGGTTGCTGCTTAACCTGACATTTGGCTGGAGTGAAAGACTAGAAAAGGTGATATATGATTCAGGTGATAAGAACAGAGGAAGCAGGGGAGTATAATTCATACCTCTTAACATGTGGGAAACCCAAACAGAAAAGTGTATTCTTTAAGTGTCCATGTTTTAAAATTAATGTTTTAAAAATTGGAGTGTGGAGAAAGCAGCTAGAATATGTTTCACAGGTTGGAGGAAATGCCTTGCAGGAAGAAACTCAGAGGTTAGCTTGTCAGAAAAGGGATGGAATAGTGCCTGAATTCAAATTTATAAGCAAATTCACAGGGCTAAAGTGGCAGACCCTAAAGGCTTATTTTTCCTGGCAGTTCAAGACAAAATGAGAAGAAATGGCTGGGAATCAAAGCCAGAGCAATGCGTCTGACAGAAGGCTCATGTTTTTAACAGAGAGGGTTACTGACGAATGTGATGGATTCTCCATGTTTTGATGGCTCCAGATCAAGGCTGAACTGTCTTTTAAATACACAAGCTCTTGGGTTCAGTGCAGGGAAAAGTGGTAAAAATGAAATGACCTGTGATATACACACAAGGTGCCAGACCGAATGCTCTGTATGATAGTCCCTTCTGGCCTTAATTCGTAGGCCATGCAAACCTGAGAGACAAATCTGGTCTTGTATAGGTTTTATAGATAAACATATTTATATTTTTCTTTTTTATTTCCTGTGCAAATAAAGGCAGCAGGGGCGCGCGGTGCTCCCAGCAGGCTGGATGAGCCCTGGAGGCAGGAAGGTGTGTGCCGAGGCACCCTGCTCAGTGTGACCCATCACACACACAGCCCATGGGCAGGGGGTCGAGCTCTTGCAGGCACAGGAGGCCTGACTCCACATATAAGCTGCCCTAAACTGTCTTCAGGGAGTAATTTATGGATTAAACATTGAATCCACCCCATAATCCCTGTGGGTCTCCTGGGAAGGAAAGACAGCTAGGGACAGTTTCAGTTTGATTAAGCTGTTATAGCAGACCCTTTTGCCCCCAGGTGACTCCTTGTTCATTGCAACCTCTTGTCTGGATAAGAAATGTTTTAAACATGCCCTACAAGTTGCACTGCAGCATAAGAATCTGCCCCAATATCAAACCCAAAGCATTGCAAACACCTTGATTCCTGTGGACATCCATTAGACATTTCTTTTGACAGCAGAAAAAGGAGAAGAAGAAGGAAAAATGACTCCCACGCATGCATCCAGTACCAGGCAAGGGGAGAGCAGATGATGGTGAAAGACAGTGCAGACCCAGTGGGCCACATTCTGACTCAGGCATTCTGTGGGCTGGAGGAAGCTGCAGAAGGCACAGAATGCCAACGCAGCCCCCTGGATACCACAGTCACTCAGGCGTGCAGGTGGAGTGAAGCTCAGTGTCCTGTTGTTACAACACATAGTGTGTTGTCAAGGTTTGTCTGCTCCCACTTGAGAAGCTAAAAAGAAATGCTTTACTTGCCTTTTGAGACATTCTGCGATGTCAAAAAAGAAAAAAGTTTCACTGCAAACTTGTATGTTGTCAGTTGCTCACCTCTGTGAAGTACTTTGCATGGTAAAAAGTGCCTGAGAGGGAAGATTATGCAAAATGAATATATGAGCAGAGGTGACAAATTCCTCCAATGGACAGTTGGTAAAAGAGGTTAACTGCAAAAATATTTTATGTATGTTAAGCAAAGTGCTCCATC
Source organism: Ploceus nigricollis (assembly GCA_013399945.1). Classification (NCBI taxonomy): domain Eukaryota; kingdom Metazoa; phylum Chordata; class Aves; order Passeriformes; family Ploceidae; genus Ploceus; species Ploceus nigricollis. Next base: position 100,093 of record VXBC01011634.1, read on the forward strand.
CTTTGCAGTTTGCTGTTGCTACTGCAGTAATTTTTTTTCCATTGTAATCCCATGCTCTGTTTTTTTTGCTCCCATGTGAAACATTTTCCTCAGCCTGAATTCTTTGCCTTTTTGAATCTCTTTAGTATCAACTTTACAAACCACATTCAGAGGTTCTTCTGGGTACAGTGTTACAAATATTGTTTATTACCATTCTACTGTGCTAGATACTGTACGAAAACATATTGAACTACTAGAGATATTCTTATAGAATTCTAGGAATACTCACTTTCTCAACCATATTCCAACTACAATCTTGCTAGAGGCAAGATGCAGATTTTATGGAGAGAAGTAATCTTCTCACAGCGTTTTTTTCTTAATCATCCCCCAGCTCTACTCTGTTTTGCACCTCTTGCAGCCATTTACACCTGACTGAAGAAAAAGTGAAGTAAGTGTAAAATGCCACCCACTTTGATGAGTGGAAATTACTGCATATAATGGGAAGGCAGTGAAGGAATCAGGCAACAGGGAGGGAGGTATCGCCCGTGTATAGTTAACCTAAAGACCTTCACACCGAGATGTGCAGATGTGAAAGTGCTAGCAAAGGCTTCTGGAGAAACAGTTGTTGAGACTGCAGGACTCAATCTGTGCTCGTGCAATTATGACCTGCCCCATTTCACCTCTGTGGTACTAATTCTTTACTGGTTTAATGAATTCTCAGCCTACAATGGACAACTATGTTTTTATTATAATTTAACAGTCATTTTTTTTTTCCCAGCAGTTTTGATTCTGAGCATGAAAATTATGTTTGAGGTACTCTTTCAAGTTCTGCATCCTGGAAAGTTCCTCAGCCTTGATTCAAAGATGCAAACTGACCTACTTGCTTGCTGGTAACATAATCAGTGACTCTTGCTCTTTAGCACAAATTCTTCTTTAGCACAAATTCTTCTTTTACCTCACATTGTGATGTTTGCAGTTTTCCGGATTCCAGCAATCAGATTTTGTTAGGCTTTTGTTGGCTTCACGTAAGAATTATCCCCACTTCAGTCTGAGGTGTTATTGTAGCCTAAACCTTCTGTAATTCTGTAGTAAATGGTGCCCATGGAACAAGAAAGGATGTGTCTATCACACTAATATTATTTTCTTCTGTCAGTCATATGCCACGTTAATGGTCCCTTCACCTGTTGTTTAGCTATGGCCATTTTTTTACAACATACCACTACTAATGCTAGAGGGAAGAACAAGGCAGTGCACTCATTTTATAACTTGTTTAATTCCTTATTGAAGAGCTTGACATAATTGGGAATGATTGAAGGTCTGTTGTTATAATTAGAATTTGTTCTCTAGCCATAGGCTTTTCGCCTTTAGGGGGGTTGATTAGAGTCCTGGGAGGCCTCACTTCTCAGCATGTTATTTCCTGAAGCCTCTTTCATCCCTGCTGCTAAGTGTACACTCAATGACTTGGAGGGCAAAGCACGAAGCTTTGCAGGGTCTGCAGAAGCAGAGCAAATAAGTGATTTGTGCCAAGGCAGAGATAGACCAAACCAAGCTTTCTATAGGCGGTGGAGCTGCCAGCATTTCCTGCCACAAAGTGGCACATCATCTTCTGATGTACATTGTGGCAAACCTCTGGGCAAATATGATGGGAACAAGAGAGGGAGGAGAGGAAAACAGAAGATATTACAAGGAAGACAGAGCTTTCAGATGTCTGCAGGGAGAGCTTTCCGTGTATGCAGAGAATTTCTCAGACTCATTTTTTAAGGCTGGCCAGAGCAAATCCGTTGGGTGAAAATGCTGCCAGAATTACCATCAGCATGTCATGGTCAGCTGCACCTGGACTGTGGGAGAGGAGAGGGGGGGAGAACGCTGGAGTGTAGGCCTGATACCATCTCTTGGGCACATTAGCAGGAGTATTGCTGCTGCAAGTCACCCAGTTAGTCACCTCTTACAGGAACAGGGCTTTTTGCACTGCACTTGAACTTGAGAAACCATCTTTTAATAGAGTTTTGTTTTGGGCTGGGAGACACTGAGGTGAATTCTCAGCTGCTGCAAATTAGCACCGCTGCATGGTCTTCTGTTACACCAGCTGTGGGCTAGGCCCTTGTCAGAGTTTATTTACAGAAATGGGCATGATCTTTGAGAGCAGTCACATTGCTGGGATAGGCAGCAGAGTGACAAAAGATGTGCTGGTCAGTGTACTACGGCCTCTCTTCCCTGCTGAAGTACACACAGGTGATGCAGGCGTCCATCACTCATCTCTGAATCACCAGGTACCTCTGCGTGCTGTGGTCAGAATCACACAGCTGCAAACCCCCTTTGTCCCGGGGACATGAGTGAGTCCAAATGTTGTTACATGTGCATGCAGCAAGCCCCCCACAGTGTGGCATGCATGCCTAGGTGCTTGCAACACAGGTTTATGCACATGCACGTCCAGATTCATATACCCGCTCAACCTGGATCTAGAAAGCCTTTCAGCTCCACAAAAGTATAGTTCCTCTGAAATTAGAGAGGAGAAGCAATTACAATGGGCCCTCTAGGATGTCTCAATCCAACCCAAAACTTCTTCAGGCTTTTCAAAATATTTTGTGGCTGAATACATCACCCTTTCTCTGCTTCTCTCCGTTCCTTCTTTCACACAGGCAGAACTTTTTGGCAACTATAAAAATCCTCTACCCAACCCCAGGAAGTCTAGACTCTGTGGAGTTGGAATGTGCCTTATTGATCTGTCAAGGCATTATATCTGACCATTAGATTCACAGGTACTCTTCTGAGATTAGCTAAATCGCTCTGTTAATAGGCAATTTCACAGACCCAGGTGTCCAAAGATAACAGGAAAAGTTCAGAAAACAGTTTAGCTAACTGATCTGTGACTGCTGAGAGCTTGTAAAGGTTTTAAAATGAGCTGTGAGTGAAAGAAATTGGTGAAGAGCTGAAGCAGCCCAGGTCTCTCAGGATATAATCCTTACACCTCTTTAGAGATGATTATGTGTCACTCATTGCAGTAACCTGGTATTATTTGCTTGGCCTTTGTTCTTTGACCGAAGGCAGGGGGTAAATCCATTGCAAACCGTCCTGTACTTCCATGTGAAATTGCTGGAAAAAGATGCATGAGGAGCTGCAGGGCTGAGCAAAATAACTTCACTTCCTGTGGTGAAGCCTGCAGTCTGAATTTCAGGGAATGACTGACATTTCCAGCAGCTCTCTGAGATCTCTGGGGATCCCTGGAAGCAAAAGCGTGCTGAGCCATATGCCTCTCCAGGAAGTGGCCCAGGTCATGGTCTGTTAAAGAGAGAACCATTGTCCATTGTGATTACCTACACTCTCAGCTGCACTTTAGAAACTGGCAGGAGTGAAAATGTCAACCATGAGTGCTGATGGGGAAACAGATGCCTCTTGCCATTTAAGTATAAGTTCATGGTCCCTATGGGAGAACAATACTGAATCTCTCAGCAACACTTGCATCCAGAGATGGACCTTGAACTAGGATCTGAGCAGGACCTCCTGAGGATGGAGAGGAGCAGCAGAAGGCCCAGCCAGTCTCAGGTTAGGCACTCTGTGAACTCCCCCAGGTCAGGATGACTGACTGTATGGTGCTGGCAAGCTGTGCCTGTGCAAACAGTGGAAAGGTGTGCCCACAGTTGTGTATGAACTACCTGGGAGTCACAGCAAGGCAGAGTTCAGGGACAGCCAAGCACCAATGAGCTTCTGCATGGGTTTTGCAGCTGGCTTGGAGCCTTGTTGCCAGGTATGGGAGTGCTTGAGCTACCTAATTTCACTCTGATGACGTTTGAGTTTTGCCTTTTTTTTCTTTTATATGTTCTCTGTATTCCTCACACATATATTTGTAACTGTGTCACCTATTGTATTAGTAGCTAGCTTTCCCAGTACTTTTCCATGGCCTTTCCATAAGCAGAAAAACAAAACAAATTCCAGAGCTCCAAGCCCTGGGAAGTACAAGGCCCCGTACTATTTTGGTTCTTCCTGGGAACCAAGGCCGAGAACAACTCTTGGAGATGCAGTCTCATGGACAAAGTACAACTCGTGCTGAAGGGGGGATCCAGAGAAGGGGCTTGACCTGATGGGGAATTGCATCACCACTTGTCTTCCTAATCGGTGCCTTTTATCAATTATGCTAATTTCCTAAAACCTATAAAAATGAACTCACCCCTGGGGGTGGTGGGCTTTTTTGTGGACATCTTTCCAAAACTGCCTCTGAAGGCCTTCAAATAAAGATCCCCTTTTATATTACCTCCTTACAAAAATTATCTTGAGTTTCATTTCCAGGTTGGGAAAAAGCAACAACTCCAGCTGAGGATGCGTGTACAAAATACAGTGATGCCTTTTGGACACACCCCACTACATGGCTGGGTGCTGCGATGCCCATGCTGCTAATTTCTCCTCCGGGGTCAAATGGGAGGCAAATACCCTTGATTACATCATAGATTCATAGATCCAAAGAATTTGTCAAGCCTGAACTGAAATCCAGGGTTGTATATCTCCATCTGCCCTTTTATTCTCCAGGGAATCTGTTTGCCTCTAACTCATTGACTCTGAAAAGCTTCCAAAACATATTTCTTGGCACTGCTTGGATCTTCCCACCAGAAGGTCATTATCTTTTCATAAGAATAAAGGGAGGCACAAAACTCCCTAATTCCTTGGCAAATAAACAGGCCCCTGTCAGACATGTACGCTTTCTAAGGCCGGGAAGAAAGGCAAAGGAAAAGCTGCTAAAGACTTTTTCCCTCTAACTTACAGGACAATTTGTCCCCCAGGTCTCCTTTCTTCAGCAGTAGAAGCTCAGAATAGTGGCTAAAGCAAAGGAGAAGGTTGTCTTAGTGGCAGGATGGTCTTTACATTGTCCTGTCTTGTGCATCTTGTTCATGCTCCTGGGGTCAAGCTGACCTCTGCAATTGCCCCTTTAGGTCAAATGGGGAGGTACCACTGGACACTGGGTTTTTCCCTTTACTCTTTGTAATGTGAGTCCTGGCCAATTCCCAAAGCTCATCTGGGAGTTTTACAGCAGGCACTGAGGACACTGGGCCTGCCTGTGATTGCTACTGCTCTTTTCCTGTGGCACACAAAAGCTGTGGTTTTTGTTCTCTGCTGTTGGTCTCAAGCTTGTTACAGAGCCCTGAGGAGCCTTTTGTGGCCACAGGCTGCAGGGTGGGTGCTCTGCAGACCACTCAGAACTAACCATCTTCTTGTGGTTGTGGTAGACTGAGCTTGTCTTGGGATTTTCTAATTCCAACTTTGCTGTCTGGCATGGCTCCTGGTATAATGCAGACCACAGCATTTCAGTAATTCCCAGCAAAAGGAATTGCTCTTTGCTCTAACAACAATCCTGGAGAGCCCTGGCATAAGGACTTCAAGTGAATGCTCTCTTGCACCACATATTTTTGCTTCTTCCCTTATTCATTAAGAAGATGAGAAGTGCAGGGTGATGGAGATCAGTGTTTCTCCCACTGCCTAGATGAAAGCAAGGTAGAAGCAAAGCCCTCTTGGGCAAGGGGAGAGGGCTGCCCTCTGCCAAGGGATTGGTGGGGTTGTTCAGTACAGCTGGTCCCAAATGTTGTAGGTGGGATCCTGGACAGGATATTTATGCCATCATTGCATGCATGTCTTCTAGGAATTTGGGCCAGGTGCTGACACCCAGTTTTCCTTCCTGCTGGGAGCTCTGTAGAATCCCTCATCTGCATGAGGCACAGGAGCCTGTGGTAGGTGTGGCATATTTTGTACCCACCAGTTCATCTGTGCTTCCTCCCGCTTCCTCATTTGTAGCCTTCCCCAGGAACAGAAGACTTAGAAAGAGGGACATGTGAATCCCTGCCAAGCAGAGATCCAGCAAGTGCTATTTAATGCCTTATTATACCCTCCACAGCCTTCCTTCCTCCTCTGCTCTTCAGTTCCTACTCACTGTGAAGACGTGGAGGTTATGCAGGCTGCCATCCCACACAGTTCATCCCTGCAACCCTCTCTCATGTACTGACAGGATCTGACATCCTCCCGCTGAGGGCTTTCCCCTGTGGGCAGCAGAAGTGTAAAGGAGCAGCACATCGTGGTGTGAACACAGGAACAGGCAACAACAAAATGCAGGGGAATTCAGAATTAGGCATCTGCAGCTCTGATTTTAACTCTCCCTGGAAGGTGTTGCTACATGAGCTGGAACCTACTGACTGATTGAGAGGATATGAAGATTTGCCCACTGTTGTGTGAACAGAAGATAGGTAAGAATTGAGAGAAAAAATAGACAAGGAAGAGAAAAGCTGAATACTTTTTTTTTAACACGTCTTTGTGTCACTCCAATTGTCTTGTGTGATTGTTAGGTGTGTTTTTATGAGAAAAACTTGCATCATTGAACATTGTCTGAAATAGCCTAAATAAAGGCTGGTAAAAGCTTGCATTGTCCAGTTAAACAATAAAAAAGCCCAGATGGTTGAAAAGAGATCTATACTTACACAGACTTAAAGATGAGGCTTTATTCTGCAGGATCAAGTTCTGTTCCCAATAAACCAAGAGTTTTTGGGAGTCAGTGTGTTACTCCGCATATCTACTTTTTTGCAAACAGATAATTTCACTGTTGGTCCTTTCAGGAAAGGTGCTGGAGGTAGGTGATCTGTTCTCCTCTTTCTCATAGTGGTTTCTGTGATCTCCATCAGAGCTAGAGATACCAGTGCTACTGACACAGGCTGAGAACCAAGGCCTCTCTGGCTTATCTACACAGCTTTGCTCAAGCAAGATTTGTGGAGACCAAAACTCTTGGAACTTGCTAGACCAAGTACTGAAAAAGTGTTAGAAAAGACACTTTGGAGATGGCTCCCTGCCAGCACTGCATTGCTTTTACAGGGGTGTGGGTGCTCCATGGGCCTTACACCCTCACACCTGCTTCAGCAGAAAGGACAGCTAGCCATGTGGCCAATGTACCTGCTGCCTCTGTTTCCACCTGGGCTCCATCTCCATGTATGTGGCCTCTGGTAATCAGGAAATCTTGTTCCTTTTGTAGGCATGTGCATTGCCTCTCATAGGACCATAGCCTGGCAAAAGCCCTCCAGAAAATGAAGATGCATGGAGGCATGTAACCCCTTGTGCTGCCAAAATGACATCCTAGGGTCACACCATACTTTTGCTGATTTTTTTTCTGCAGTGTTTTTCAGCAGATGCTGAAAAACAAAGAGATGCTCTCTTTGGGGAACTGCCTACAGGATTCCCAGAAAGCAACCACTGGGAAGTGGAGTGGAAGGCAAAATGGCAGGCAATAAACTTGCACACGGTGCACCTAGACATAAACACTCGATGTGTCCTCTGGTTAATTCAATAGAAACACTCCTGTATGGGCCCACATGTGATCCACACCAAATCCAGGAGAGCTGGGAATGCACAGGTCTGGAATCAGTACTTGTGGATCCCCCACTTTGGGAGACTGCGTAATAGCGGTAGCTTGGGGACCCTGGCAGCTCTGAGCAATTGCTGTGTGCTGGCTGTGCTCCCAGTAAAAGGATTAGTGACAATAAAATGACACTAGACTTATTAATTAAATTAAGATCCTTTCATAGTTTTCGGGCAGGATTTTCCAGACTGCTCAGCCTTGCCCTAACTGTGCTCTCACCAAGGGTAGTCAGAAGTTGTACTGGCACTTTCAAGCAGAGCAAAAGCCTTCAGAGAACTTACCTTCATCCTGAAACCCTTTAGCAGATATGATGGGAAAATGCAGTGGATCTTGGATTCCAATGCAACTCATTGAATATCTGCAGCTGCACAGGCTCTATCTGCTTCCATACATGAAGCAAAGTCAGTTTTGGGGCACACATGGACAGAAGAAACCTAGGAAACAGCAGAGGAGTTGGGGTGCTCCCGAGATAGCCACTGCTCCAGGAAGGGGACATAAGAGGGATGCTCCAGTTTTATGATATGCTGCATACAAAATGTTCTAAGGGTGTGTATGACATTAAAGATCTCTTCATGCCTGCATCCTGTCCCTCTTCCAGTTTGCTTAATCCTGTCCTGCCTTTTTGAAATGTCACCTGCCATCTCAGTCAATGCACAGGCTGTCCTCACTTCCTATCCCAAATTGTTCCAGAGCCTTCCTATCCCCTGGTAAAGTGACACTGCAGTTTGTACTAAAGATGTGGAGTACCTTCCTTGCCTGTCATTTCTTCCATGAGCAAAAGGTCAAAGCTATCACTTCTGTGACTGGGTAGGAGGGATAGTTGTGAGTTGAGTCATCCCACAGGCGCAGGGTGTCCTATAGATCCACTATTGTCTCGGAAGAGCAGTGAAATCCAGGCCAGTAACCTCACCCGATGCAGCTTTTCCAGTGCTGTTGATATTTAAGACAGCTGATCATTATTTCAGAAAAGAGGAGGTGATACCTACTCCGTCTGTTTATCAGGAAAGCTTGCATTAAAAAGCCAGAGGCAACTGGGAATTTTTCCTGAACTGGGAGCAGTTTTTTCAAAATTACAGCTGAATTCTTCTCTGCCCTGCATGCCATGTCATGGCACCCCATTGAATTAATTGGTTTCCAGGGTCGAATCTGGCCTGGCAGCCTTCACACAAAGGCTATGGAGAAAACTGAGCTGCCCCCTTTTTTAAGACTCTCACAATACAGGATCTTGATGAAGTTAACAGCTGGCAAATGCAGAACGTGGAAAAGGAAATACTGCTTCAGGCAGCAGTGTCATTGTAACCCTTGGAATTCAGGGCTGCGGGAGGCTCTTGCAGAGAGATGTTTTTTCAAGGACAGTGGCGCAACAAATGCGACAGTCAGTAACAAAAGCTCAGAGAGGAAAGCAACACCCAGCAGGGAACAGGGAGGAATTGCCTTTCAAGCATGGCACTGAGTGACCAGACAGGTAATTTGGGAGGATGTCTTTCTCTAAGTATTCAGCAAATCCCTGGGAATGGGAAGCACTGCAAAATTGCCATTTTATAGTTTTGTACAATGCATCTGGTCAAAATCTGGAGGGCTTTAGTTTCCAGAGCCAAAAAGAGAACATAGGCCAATTTCTGATCCTTTTTATGTTCTGATAAAGATTTCCACAACATATGCAACTAATTCTACTGGCTCAAACCCCCTGACAATGAAGTCCTCATAATTTAGGTTGTATCAGCTAAATATGCAACTAAATATCAAAATAGCAAAATAAGGCTTATGTGGTTGCATTTCTTTCCATGCATTTGTCTCTCAGACTTGTTCCCTTCCCACAAGAAACTTCGAGCCCACTTAACTAAAGTGTCCAAAGTTTACATAGGGTAGAGACCAATTACATTCTCATAATTTTCGTGGAAAATGATTGTTCAGAAGGCAGTGAGTGTCCTGTGGCATACTTACAATCAGTGCCTCTGGTGAAGAAAAAACTGCAGTGTGATTTCAATGCTATCTGTGCAGTTCTGGCTGCTGACTGGGTGTGGTCAGGGTCCACCTGGCCCACCTGCAGTGTGGGATTGAGCAGGGCCCTGTTGCCCCGGGGCCTCTCAGTGGTTAATGTACATGCAAGATGCTGCACAGGGACTTGAGCTCAGGTGCGTGAGTGTGGAGGGGGAATTGAAGCATTTTGGATGTGAGAGAGATCAAAGAGAGGTTGAGGAGGGGTTGCTGCAGTGAAAGAGTATGGCCACAAGGCATTAACCTGTGGGAAACTGGATTATGTCACTGCTCAGAGTGACTTGCTTTCTTTTCTGGATAACACAACTCTCAAAAATGTTTCCTGTGCAGGGTGGTTTGTTTCCTAACATGTATATAACTCTTGATACCGAAGGGGAATTTGTGTGAGCACCATAACCTTTGCTCTTTGCAGTGTTATATTTAATCACAAAGACCTGATATAGATGGCAGATGTGTGGAATAAATGGGACACCATTTCTGCTCACTGGTAATTTCAGTTGCTGTTACTTCACCTGTTCAAGTGCCCTTTTGTTGTACAGTTTAATTCTGATTTTAAAGATGCTTCCCATCTATAATACGTCGATTTCAGTAAAATTATCCCTGTGTTACACTAGGGACTCGGGCTCAGTATTTAGACAGTTCACTTTAAACTCATCTCAGTGGAAACCATGTATAAATTCCACTGAGCGTGTGGACTCTTGCCTTGGGTCAGTGGTTGTTGCCTACACACAAAGTAGGCAGGAGGCCTTAACTTTCTGAGTAGGGAGCATTTTGTGTTCACCATAGATGAAAATAACAGGTCATGGCAGGCAGAAGTCAGAATCAGATCTGATACCTTTACTCAGTACATAATTGCTGTTTTACAGGAGGCATCACACAGCACTATACCAAGAACAAGAAACCTGCATTGAGTGTCCAGAACCTTTGATCAGCTATTTGTTGGAAATCTGTCACCAAGTTATATGCTGCTGTCTTGGGTAAGGGCACAGTGGGTATTCAGGAGAAGTGCTTCAGGATCATTAGTCTTGCTGGGATATGTGCATAACTGAGTTAAGTGCACGACCAGCTTGGAGGTCTTGGTAGGCAGGTACTTGAGAAGTCACGGCTCACTAGGACTCTGCTGCTTCTTGGAAATTGCAAAGAGGTTGAACTTGCAAGCTTAAAGACAGGATATTTCAATTGCTCTCACTGCAAAATCTACATATGAGTACTTATTTCTTGCCTGAAAAGGGAGAACTGAGCTGGATTTAGGATGTGCCACTGTCACGTAACACAGTGGGACTTAGAGAAAGGCTAGTTAGTCCATGTGCACAGCATGGTGCAGTACAGCAGTCAGGGTCCTGTGAGCAGTGTGCCCCAGGGGTCTCCCAGTTTGTTATACCTTGCTTTGCTACAGGAGTGTTTTGGTCCAGGTGCAGGTCTGCACTGGTGTAGCCATACCTCCTGCTGGGGGACCAGCTGGTGTCACCTTCCTGAGAACGTTTGAGGGAGGGAGGGGAGGATAAAGGCAGCCCTTGGAGCCCTTAAGCTATTGCTGTATGGTGTGGATCACACCACTTGTCTGAGAGACAGCAAAAGTAATGCACATAGCACTTAACTGCCTTAAACATGGCTCATGTTGAGTGCTCTGCTGTGCATCCCAGCAGCATGAGATTTGCCAGGTAGCCTGCAATTGTACAAAATTTAGTTTTTTGTAGAAACCAGAAAGAAATGGGTAATTACTCACAGAAGGTGGTCATAATTGCCTTCACTAACAAGTAAGGGCAGAAACAGTTGCCTTTAGCCCTACTTTAAAAGGACAAAGCAAAGAGCACTTGGCAGGAGGAATTTCCCATAAAGAAGAGGTGTTTGGTATTTGACAGGGTAATTGAATGTTTAGAGGAACAAGCTGACATGAAAATACACTTTCTTTTGTGTGGCTCAGGAAGACCAGTCTTTGTCAACAGCCTGAAACACAGGATGGAGGACTGTCAGGAGCCAGACAAATAATGTGGTGTAGAAAAGTTCTCATTTGGATTTTGGGTGCCACAACTTCCCAAGAGGCTGTGATGTCCACCTAGAGTTGCCTGGCAAAATGTCCAGGGGACAGGACACGTGGCTTTTTAAGTCTTTAATTACTGAAGTCTCTCCCAGCCTGCCTCCATTATGTCCCATCCAATAGTCTGCTTTGAGTGGCTTAGTGCTGCTGAGCAATGAGATGCTCTGTGTCCTTTCCTTCACATGATCTCTACAGGGCCTTGCAATTCATTGTGCTGCCACCCTTGCTGTTAGTAGAGCACAGGGTGAAAGAAGCACATGGGACAGAAGAAGGGGAATTTTGCTGGCAGGACAGACATGGAGCTGTCAGAGGAGACCTCCATCAGGCCACCAAGGGAATGGTGGAGCTGGCCTCTTCAGGACACGTCTGTTCCCTTTAGGCAAGAAAGAAAGTTTTGAAATGAGGGGCTTTTAAATCATGGTCTTGCCCCACTCCCTGCTCCCCTCCTCTCTCAGTGCCCCTTCATCTCATATCCTGTGGATTGAGGATACAGCGTTTAGATAAAACACCCCACATTTGTCTCTTTGTTGTAGGTCTTTCAGATGTTCCCTCTCCTCAGAGCTCAGCCAGTTCAGGGTACTTACATAAAGGGTCTGCTAGCTGTGGAGTGAGGTTATTTCTTCCCATCCTTCTTTTGTTTTGAATTTTGCATGGACAGGGACTGTGTTGTCAACCAATTAATTGTCACAAAGTTAATGGCTTGGATCTTCAGGCCACTGGCTTAAATTTCTGGGAATGAGATTTACTGCAGACTGTCACATGAGGATACTGTGACAATCTAGTTGAGATTTAAGAGCAATCCTATTAGCTTGAATTGCCGATAGGGATCAAAGCTCTCTTTCCTCTTACACAAATGCCTTGGAAGCAAACTGATCACTGTCCAGGTCTATCAGACCATGAAACTAGATTAGCAAACTGGGGCCTCTGTGACCAAATGACAGAGCAGCTGAGGCTGCTGTACATAGAGGAAGAGAGAGAATGGGGGAGATTATGCAAATACGTGGCAAATAACGCAATTTATAGGATATAATTAAATAAAAGTGAAGGTACAACAGCACTACCAGCTGAGTACAAACTCGCTTTCACTGTAGCAAAGGACACATTCAATGTCATGGCCAAGAGAACCACCTCAGGGATGAACAGCAACCAAAAATTTATCTTTATAACTACAAGCTTGTTTAAAGTGCTGCAACACCTTTTTTGTGGTGCACACAGAGAAGAATGTAGACCCTTTTCTGCCAGGTATGTGCCATACACACTTTGAAACAGCTGGCCTTTTATTAGAGTTTAGGAAATAAACTGAGCTGGAGAGAGGAGAAAGAATGGTGATTGATGGTTATATGGTTGGTACTAGCCACGTCACTAATACGACTCTAGTGGTCTGAATCACTGTTAGGGCTAGGGGAACAGGGCTTTCTGGTGCTGTGCAAGCAAAAAAAACAGCCCATGGGTTCTGTGCCAACAAATATTCTTGTTGGCAAATATTCTTGTTGGCGTGTGTATTCCCACACACTTTGAAGGATGTTCAGACTGATAGCTGGCTGTGGCTTATGTAGAAAAAATGATGACTTGCAACCCCTTGAGCCTTTCCTGCCCCTGACTTAAAACTGATTCACAAAAAAATCCTAATACAGAATTTAGTCCTATGGCAAATTAAGTGTATCATAAGGAGCCAAAGCCCTGTGTCTCCTCTCAGGGGAAAAGTCTGGGGCAAATTGTCCTGCTGGCCCCCCCCACTTACTGGGATTGCAGTGGGTCATAGGTTTGGCAAAGACCTAACAGGCTTCAGTAGTCAGCTAGCACCACTTTGTCCCTCTGTGGATCAGACTAGGTCTGGAATTGGGGATTAGCTAATAAAGTAACGCCATTTTTTGGCTAACTGTCCATGTTGACAGGTAGTGTTTGGGTATCTATGTATAATTAGCCAAGTGATATGCATTTAATTTGTTGGGTAGATGCTCTGAGGTTAAAACCAACCCTGAACAGCTTGTATTGATAAGTAGGATAGTCCTGGTAAATATTCTCAGAGTATTCTCAAGATGTCTATACTTCACTCTGCAAGGCAGAAGCTTGCCCTGTGCTCCTTATTATTCCTCCTTGCAAACTTACCATAGACTACTGATTTTGATAAAAACTTTAGCTCTTCTTGTTCTTTCAAATGCACTGTCTTTGCATTGAAACATACAGAATGTGCTTTAAAATGGGTGAAAATTCTTCAACAGTTTTGGTCCCTTGAATCAGCCTAGCAGCATGATTGACAGATCACAGGCATTTCTCCTTGGCAAGACAGTTTGCTTACTTGATAATTCACCAGAGCTGGAATTTCCTTCCCTCATGGGCCTTGCCCACAGCCCAACCTTGCAGCCACAGCATGTGCTGTTAGCAAAGGGAACTTTGCTCCTCATTTTCCTTCTGCCTTTTGATGTTTCTTACTCTGAGCCAAGAATATGAACTCTTTGGTACACACACAGAAATGGGGGAGGTACTCCGAGGAAACTATACGTAAAAGTTGGCAGCCAAGACAACCATATGTAGAATTAATAGTCAATACTTTATTGATTACATCTTATATGACAAGTCCCCAAATTGTGTTACTAAGATTTTCCAGTACAGTAGTTGTTAGGCTGTTTTTCTTTCCCCTTTTTTGTTTTGATTTGCTTCTGATCTAATCGTGACTGGAAGTAGCCTTATTCACAGCTCTGGCAGCAATTCCTGCCCACAAGTTTTTGGGAAGTTCACTCTGTAATCTCAGTATGGAATTGCCATTGATGGTCTTGCCTTGAAATGAATCTGAACTGGAACCCAAAATTTGAATGCCACATTACTGCATTGAGAGCAGGCTTTGATTTTAATGCTAATCCAAATCTGTATTTCCGGACTTGACAAGAAAAAAAACAGTAGTAGTAAATAGTATCTGAAAAAGCAGCAACAATAACAACATCAATAAAAGCAATAAAACCAATCATATCCACACATTAGAGCTCCTATGCTCATAAAGAATGCATTTATGAGTGCTTTTATGAGTGCTTCATCTAAAATTGTTGCACATGCTCTTTTGATGTGCAACACAGCAACAGCAGGATTCCAGTGGAATCTTTAGGGGAAAAGCAAAAAATAACATCAAATATTGTCACAATTGAAGCAGAGGGGAACATTCAAGCAACGTATAATTAACCCAGCTGGAATTTGGTCAGGATATCCAGGTTAACACCTCATTCAGTTAGTGGGCTGTGTAGTAAATTGTTGAATATTGTTGTTTAAAAGTCAAATAATTTACTGAGCTCTTTTCATGTATGGAATATACAAGAAGGTCAACTGCCTTTTTAACATCTGGTAGCAGAACCCTGGTGATTTACCTGCACTCTGGTGATTGTAGATAGCCAAATGATGGATGACTTTGCTAGAAAGCTCACTCTGTTAACTCATACAAGCCCACAAGGAGCCTGATAACTCTGCTTTGTGGAAACATTAAAGGCTTTGTCTGTAGCTTGTGTAGATTGACAAAGTACCATAGATGTCAGTGGGACTCTGCTGATTTATATGTGCTTTGGACATATCTCTAAACCAGAAGGCCATTCATTACTTTTTCTTGCTTGAAAGAAAAAAGATTTTTTAAAAAAAGAAAAAAAAAAAGGAAAATAAGAAAAATAGAAAAATAGAAAGTACCTTCATTAATTACTTACTTATTAGAAAACATTTTATTTGGATTTTCAAATTACCATTCAAACCAAATCTAGGATTTGGACATAGCCTGGATGAGGAGAAGACTGGATGAGATGATGCCACACTTACTTTAATTGGTTTGTGCCCAACACTGGTGTCTGTAGGAAAGCAAACAGGAAAATTACAGAAACAGCAAGCAGAGCAGTAGATGGTCTTGAGGATCAGAAAACTCATTAGAGGCTAAATTTTCCCTCAGCCTAATGAACCATGCATGAGGGAAAGACTGCCTGCATCTCCCTATCCCCTTTTGGTTTCCTACATCTCATGTCAGTTGAAGCACAGCCTAGCCACACCAATTGTGCTGATCCTGTAGAGCTGACCTTCCTCTCTTGTAGAGGTCTCTCTTTGATCAGCATATCTGTACTCTGAGAGACTCTGAGTGCATTGCATTGACTGACAAAAACTAGTTTTTCAGTCTTGCTGGCAAGAGAAAGCTAATATGGTTAGGGAAAAGGAAGGTGAGTTCACTCTGTTTTCTGCCTTGTCAGCAAAACTGTCAGTCTGCAGTCACAGTATGGCAGCTGATGGAAACTGAAGACAGGAAGGGCAAGGCATTGCCTAATTTCTTCCCTATCCATAGGCTGAACCTGTAGGAGTGGCAGTTAGAAAATTCATCTTATGGCTTGAAACATTTGCTTCAGTTTCATGCCAGGCTTTAGTAAGCACAGCACTCAACTGTAGTTCTCTACTGCAGCTGACTTGGAGGCAGCGTGGAGGGGATGAGGGTCCAGCAGACCAAGGGCAATGGTTTTACTGTACAATCCCCTTGGATTACTCTTGTTTTCCACATATCTCAGGATGACCAGAGGATGCTCAGCCTCCACTGATTTACTGTCTTGGCAAATATCAAGTGGAGCACAAATATGCTGTATGTTGCAAGGAGGCTAACAGGGGATGAATGAGGGCAATGTTTGCAGTCAGGACTTTCCTTTACAAACACTGAATCATGCTGTTGTGAAACCAGGACCAAGTGATGAATGACTCACTGTTGGCAGCACACACTGCCCTATCAGTAGGCTCTGTTCAGGGGATGTGGGGGCTGCTGTTTGATATCATCTCTGAGCTCCCAGCTCCCAGCATGCTAATGAGTAATGCACACTGTGGCCTGTATTGATCTGTGATTTGGTTATTCACGAGGCTCTGCACAAAGACACCCGCATTGCTGGAAGTCCTGTTATTCTCCAACACAAAGATGTTGCTTTGGGGATATTTAAAAACATCTCTCTTGTTTGACTGTGGTGTTTTCAGCTTGGATCTCTTTATTTTGAGAAATTTTTTTTCAGTATGAATGCTTTGTAGTAATAAAATGCAAAACTTCATTAGTAAGGGACAGAAGAAACAGGCTTAGAGAAATGAGAATGAGATAGAAAGAAATGTGAGAAAGATAGAAATGAGAAAAAGAAATGAGAATGAGATAGAAATCCTTGGGCCAGTGGTTCAAAGTCAGTGCCTGCTGGCTATGAGGTAAGGGACACATCCCCTTTTTGGGTGCAGGTGATCATATCATATGACCCAATGCACAGGCTGGAGTGGACCTGCCTGTTGGTAGTGCTGGAAATGGGTTCATTGCCAGGCTCAAAAAACGGAGAGGAAAAATGTTCTTTTCAGTGAAAGGGCATCAAGCTGCTTTCTTTTCTAAGCTATGGCACTGACTAATTTCCCAAAGACTCCTTCAAGATGTGAGGAAAGGGTCTACATCTTGAGATAGACAGGGTTGAGAATGGTATTACAGGAGGTCTCCATACCTAACTTGAGATGATAAACCAGCACTGCATCCACCTTTTACTGAGAGTCAGCACAAGGGCTGAAGTCCCAGAAAGTTTGTAGAGTGACATGTCCTCTCAAGGTGAAAAGGAGGTGTTCACAGATGAACAGTGAAGCATAGGGAAGGTTGGCCTGCCTCTGCCAACTGTCTGGGATCAAACAGGAGACTTCAGTCACCAGTTCCTGCTGTTGGGTCTGTAAGTACCAGATCTCAAGCTCACTGCAAGACTCCCACTAACTTAGGCAGACTACAAATCAGGCTGTGAATAAGCACCGTGTTCTCTCAAATAGATTGAATGGAATTTGAAAGATGGGCGATAAGAACTCTCCCCAGGACAGGGCAGGAACAGACGGCCTGGTTTCCTTCATAGCAAAGTCCTACACTAAAATAAGGTTCAGTATTTGCATCAAGGATGGGAAAAGCAAACACACAGGAGTACCTTTATGCAATGACAGAGGTTAGAGTGTCATTGCAGACCAAGCTGTAGGGATGTGACAATCCTGTCTTTCCATTAAATAGCTGCAAGTCGGTTTAAGTGTCACTTTTCAACAAATAATGTAGCTTAATTAATCAAAGAGAAGACACAGACATTCAAGCTCTGAAGCAGTTTTTCTCTGACAACAGTCCCCTCCCTGTGAGTCTGTGTCATGTGGTAGTATAAGTATGGGCTAAACTACACTTAAGGCTAAGTAAACAATCTGATTTCAAAAACAATTGGGAAAAGTAGTATGGAAATTGAATGAAGCCCAGAAATATTTTCTGAATCCTCACCCCAACCATACTGTGGGAGGAATCTGACATTGCCATAAATAAAAATGCATGTTAAAAACCTTTCCATAGTTTCTGCAGAGCATTCTCATGGGGCCCAAGATGCCTGTTGATAGCCAAGAATGTATTATACTGAAGGATCACAGGTTCTGGAAAATCCTATCAATTTTTATGGAAAATGATAACATTCCTGCCAGCTTAATGAACCCTCACTTCAAGGCTCTTAGGTGTGGTACATCCACTACTGAAATATATGGATGGTGCATGCAAGCTTGCAGGAGAGATAAAACCCTGCAGCAGTCCTGTGGTGTTAGCCAAGCTAAACTATGTTCCATCTCTGACAGCCACACACCAATACTCATTCCTGACATGTTCCTGTAAATATTCTGAGCCTCTACAGAAACCTACTGGCTTCAGCTCCAGCCTGCTCTGTAGGGTTTTCCTGAAAGGCTTTATGGCTTTACTAATAAGGTAAACCCCAGATTAACCCCCATCCTCAGATTTTTCCTTTAAAAAGCCCCCGCAATCAGCTTGGGAAAGCAGGCAGCAAAAGAATGGCTATCTCAAAACCTCCATACTGCCCAGAGGTCTTGGCCCAAGCCATGGGCTCGTTTGTTTTCCTCAGGAACATGACGGCTCTGGGAGGGGGAACTTTGGCACGGAGCTGTTTTGGGAAGAGGTGAACGTGGTTGTGAAGCCAGGCAGCTCAGGAGGAGAAGCGTGGCGCGGGCGCAGGACCAGACAAAGGCAGACGCCTGAGCAAGCACAGTGTGTGGCCCTGGGAAGAGCCCAGAGAGAGGGGACGTTTGGGTGGGGGGCTTGGCCAAAACAGCAGGGGAAGCTGGGAGCAGAGAAACCCTCTCCTGTGACTTAACTCCTGCTGTGTAACACAGGACTTTGTTTCTCCTTTGTAAATAAACAAAGCTGCTTGCAAGAAACTACCTAAGTCCTGCACTGACTTTTCTTCCTGACTGGAACTACCTACAAGACAGGGGATCTTAGAGAGCCCCATGGGTGGAAAAGGAACAGCAGGGTTTTGTGTAGACAGACAACCCAGCAATACATTAAGGACATGTATTTAAGGGCTATGTGGCAGAAGTGAACAGAAGACACTGATGGTGGTGGGGGGGAAGATAATATTTAGTAGAATTCATGAGCTCCTCTTCCTTCTTGAAGAAATGGTATCTGATGTAAATAAATTCAAATAGGATTTTCCCCAGTTTCAGTTCCTGACTGTAAGTACAGGCAAATTCTTCTGCTGCCTAATTTTTTTTGTGTATATGCACCAAATTAATGGGGAAGTGTTTGTGTTTCTTTAAGTAGCTAGGAGGTGGGTTACCACTGGCTTCCTTAATCCAGGTACCTTGTTATCTTAATTAAAAACCAAAATCAGCTTTGATCTCCCTACAACTTCATTGCATAACTAGCTTCATTTACTATTGTTTAAGCTCAGTTTGCTTTCCATGATGAAAAGAATTTGTATTTCACACTGAGCAGGAAGTCCTACTTAAATGTTTCCTGGTTTTGATCTCCTTAAAGGGAATTAAATTATGTTCCTGGTTTAAAAAAATACATGGCAAACAGATTACCGAGTGACCAGATTTGCCAAACCATGAGCCAACAGGGCAGCAGGCTGGACACATGGAGGGTGAAGTTGCTCCATTTTCTTGCTTTAAATGAAAAAAGGACTGTTGAGATGGTTCCAATCTGGTTTTGGACCCCATTTTGTTGCAGTTTTGTGCTGCCTTTCCAGACTGGCTTCTCACATCAGTTGAACTGGACCTTTTCACCTTCTCACCCTGCTCCATTGTGTGAGGAGCACAAGCAGGGTTAGTGACAACTGCTCTGGCCACTAGACGGGGTGTGGGAAACCACAACCACCCCTTCCTTCTTTCTGACAAAACAATTCTCAGGGGACTCTTGACTCCTTTGGTTGCTGTAGCACTGAAGGTGTTGGGAACTACCAGGCTGGAGTAGCCCAAGAGCTGTTGTCGGTTTCTCCACCCCCAGCTTTTCTCTGGTGTGTGCCCTGCTTGCCCTGAGCCTCCTCAGCTGCCATGCCTGGGAGCTGTGCTGCAGAGCTCTGATCTGGCCAGAAAGGATGTCCCATCCCTTGCTGTCCTCCTGCATGTGCAGAGCACCAGGCTCTGTTGGCTGCCATGCCTTGGTGGCACAGCCAGGTTCCTGACAAAATCTGTGCTAAGACAATCTGCTGCTTTGTGCAGGGGTCTGAAGGGAGCAAGTGAGTTTGTCCCTGATGACACAGGGAAAAGCTTTCTAGGTTGCTGAGTGGCATTTTAGATTTAAGAACATTGATCTTTGCCCTGCTCTCCAAACATGCTCCAGACTGTATCCCAGAGCTTAGGTTTCATTTTGCATGGGATCTGGGGAGATTTACTTGTTGCCAGGTAGCCACACTCACAGCATGGCAAAGCCCAGTAAAGCAAATGGGACTAGCATATTTTCTCACTATGCATACTATATAAATCCAAGCACTCAGCTGCCTGTTTTGGACAGCAGAGGGAATCGAATTACTTTAATTCTCTTCCCTCTTTGCCCTGAGGCAGGTAAGAATCAGCTTTTGTGACTCTGGGAGATGCCTCTGGTTTCCTGCTGCTCCCTGGCAAGAGCTTCTGGCATGTGTGGGGGTGACCCAGGAAACGCTGGTGCAGGGGGAAGGGAAACTGAACTCTCAGGGTCTGAAGTGTTCTTGCTTCTCATCTTACCATTCAAAGGAAGCAGGAAAGAAAATGTTGACACATTTTCCCCACCAGTTGCCCCACATAAAAACAGTTATCTGCTTAAATGGTTACACAGAGGCTGAAATTTGCAATGGGTTGTCTCCAAGTTAATCCTCTGTGTCTCCATCAATTGGTGTCACAGGAGTTAACAAGAAGCCAGAAAGAGACAGCAGGTAAAATTTAGCCCCTTAAAATGGAAGTCAAACAAACGTCTCTTTTGAGTGTGTTATAATTTTACAAGGTTTCCTTCCTTTATACCCTCCCCTGCTTAGTATGTGATAATCTTTGCCTGCTGCTCTTTTATCCCATCAGCAACTAGGCCCTCACAGTTTCCCTGAAAGGACTTTATTTATGCCTGTACATTTTATTATCTCTTACTTCCCTGCAAACCCTCCCATTTCCATGCTGTTTAACATGCAGTTTGAACAGCAGCACTCCTGAAGTAGCTCTGGCAGGTGGGTGCCCTTGGAGATGCTCCGGGTCACACAGTGAGCCTCCTGAGATGCACTGGTGTCTGACTGTGCTTTAGGGGGCCAACAAAGCCCCAGACCCATTTACAGAGCAAGTTCTTCCCTCAACCACTGCCTGATATTGCAGGCTGTTTGACCTCAGGGCAATTAATAGGGAGTAATAAGGTGAAAACAGTGTCTTGGGTGACCCATGGCATGTCCAGGCCATTGGCTAGTCCTGTTTTAGCCCTCATTTTGACTGGTGTCAAATTGACTTTCCCTGCCTTATTCTAGTGAGACCCTGCAAGTCCTAAGGCCCCATGCAATTGCCCTGAGAGCTTATCCCTGAAACCAGCCCTAAGCACAATTTGGAATAGGACTGGGCCCTTAGGGGCAAACACTTGGCTACTGTCACCCTCCCGTGATGAATTTAGATGATGTGGCTGCATGCTTTAATCTCGTGAGAGGAGTAGAGTCCAGCATGCCTGAAAGAGTGAATTTTTTGGCTAAATGGGGCAGGAAAGGCAAGAGCACATACAGCAATTATGTCTGCCTGTACAGCCTACACAAATGCTATGGGCCAGCTGGACAGGGCTGCACAAATAAGAAATGTACACAGATATCTACCTGGCTCACAGACCCAGACAAGTATCTGCACGTACGAGTCCATGTGTGTACAGCAGACCGATTCCAAGCCAAACACAAATTATTCCACCAACTCCAATGGGACAAAATTTGTTTGTGCAGTTTCAGAGGCCAGTCTGAAAACTTGGAAAGAATATTTTCCAGGCATTTGACCAGTTTCTGGGTAATCTGAAAAATGGTATCTTTTACAGAGATTTATGTAGCTATAGACACACCCTCACATATGCACATGTATGTATTTGATAGCTTTTAGCTGGCTTTTTTATTTGTTTTACCCCCATCTTACTCTAATTGTAAACTCACTCTGGAATGTGAGGATTAAGGGAAGTTAACCTGAGTTTCTCAGAGTAGAGTTTTTGGCCTACAAAATGAGTAGGAGCCGTTTCTGGGGAAGGGAGGATGCATTTTTCTTCCTACATACACTTAGCATCGGCAGTCTTTAGTTCTACTTAAATGTAAAGCAAACATTAGCAAGGAGGGAAGTGCCTTGCATTTTTTGAAGTCTATTATTACAATATAACAAAAATCAGACAAAAGTTTGCATTGCGACCCACTGAAAGATCCATGTCTTTTGGACTGTTCTTGGCAGGAAAAAATAATTTCTTCCATATGGTTGGGGTAACTCCATTGTGCAAGAGCTGCTGAAGTGGTGGCTCACATTCATTATGTTTGTTTTCTTGTGGGATGGCAAATTGCCCTGCACCTGAAGGCAGCTCACTGCAGCACTCTCACTTGGGGGCTGGAGTGTGTGGCTGGTGCCAGGAACCTTCCTGTTGCCACCTAACCTGTAGATTGAAAGGGCATCCAAGTGGCTGCTTGCAGGGTGCAAGGCAGGCATCCTCACTTCCCACAAGGTTCCTGTGCCTCGGGTTGGCAAAGTGTGTGTGCCTGGGTGGGATGCTCTTGGTGTTGTGGATATCAGGTTTTTCTCCTCACCCTAATCTGGCTGGCCTGTGCTCTTGGGTAATGGAAAATTGCAAAGGTCCTTTGAAGCAGGGCAGATCTTCCTCAGCAAGGAGGCTGCCCTCCCAAGGTAATGTGGCAGTATCCCAGGCATCAAAGGGTCCATATGGGCACGTGGTTTACCTTTCTCACCTCACCTCCAGTTATCAAAGCAAGCAGGACATGACTGTACTGTGCACTCCTGTTGGAAATACCAGAATAAAATCAAGGCTTCTGGAGACAGCTCCTCAAAAGTTGAAAGAACTTGTCTGCTCCCCTCCAGATGATTTTATCTCTGACTCACCACATGAAAACGCAAGATACCATCGGAAAGAATCCTTCCTTCTTTCCATGTGCTGTTTGCTTGTTTGTTTCTATGTGAATGGGGTTAGGTTAGGGTTAGGGTTGGCCTGGTAACGGAGGCCAATGTGCTCCACAGTGTCCCCTCCCCTTGCCCAAGTGCATGGAAAAGGTAAATTTAGCTCTTTGCTCATCCTTCTATTTGTGTGTTAGTGCTAGCACAGTCATCTTGACTCAAAAGCTGAGATATTAAAAAAATTGATTGTAGGAAGAAAGCACGGCTTAATGGATTCACCAGCGACTTAAAGGTCAGGCATTGAACTTCCAGCTGTGGCTACTCATGGCTGACAGTCACCACCCTCTGACAGGACTTTTGGGAGCTGAAAAAGCCCTGCTGAGCATGGCAGCACCTGGGCATGGTGTTGAACACAGGGCAGCCTGCGGGGCTCAGTGCTGCTGCCCCTGACGATGAGCCAGAGCCAGAGCCCAGCAAAGATCTCTGCCAGGGCAGTCAGTTGTTTGAGCTACAACAGTGAAAATAGGAAGGGAGTAGCATGTGAGAAATAGCTTTTAAAAATTAAACAGTTTTAAGTACATCATACTGGAGGTTTTATTAAGAAAAATAATTAAATATATTGGGTGAGTTCAAATCAATAAAAATACTGGATAGGGTGTTTTCCTTTCCCCCTCACTTTTGTGTTTATTTTCCTCTTTTTCATTTCCCCAGCTCTGTCTGGCAGAGTGAAAAAATAGATAAGTGACACAAGGAGAAAAAGAAGGCACAAAGTATACAAAATAAGATTTTTTTTTTTTAGTGGGAGAAATCACCTAAAAACTGGGAGAGAGGATTTACACAGAATTTGTTATTTTAAAATAAGTAACATTTTTAATGAGGGACAAAAAAAAAAAAGAAAAGAAAAAAACTCCACTCATATCAAATAGTTGCAAATAGTTGTAGCCGCAAAATGAGATAGCAGAGCTGTGGTTTGGCTTCACTTAATACCTTTTATGCCCAGAAGCACATTCCTGGGAGTGACAAGGAGGAATTCTTGGTTCAGAGGCATTTGAAGGTACCTGAGGAAGTCAGAGCTGGTGGGGGGATAGTTGCTAGATTCACATGAAGTTGTGAACACTGAGTCTTTCATACCTGCACCAAGGGCTTCAGACTCAGCAAGACTGCAGGAACTCGTAGGATGCCGTTCTTTATGCAGCGTCGTAAAATAACACTCATTTTCAGGCAGCATTTGCACGTGAATGGTGGGGTAGGTCTGTGACCCCTCTCCTGGGAGGTAACCAAGCACTGCTAAATGCCTGCATCCACTTGGAGGATGGAGAGGATTTGGTGACCTCCTCCGGGCAGAATGACAGATAACCTCCTTCAGCCCAAGGAGAGCCACTGCTAAGTCTCACTGTCACAGCACGCCACCGAGCCATTGGTAGCCTGTCCTGCTGATAGCAGAGCTACACAATGGCCAGTTCATTACTGCGGCACAAACGTCTTACAAAAGCTAGAGCCAAATAAATTAAAGCATTAGGATCTCATTTTCTACAGCATTAACACTATGATGAATGTGAAATCTAATCCCTGCTGGCATCATCAATACCAAAGAGGACAGTGCTGTGTGTCAAGAGGTG
Organism: Ploceus nigricollis; assembly: GCA_013399945.1. Taxonomy (NCBI): domain Eukaryota; kingdom Metazoa; phylum Chordata; class Aves; order Passeriformes; family Ploceidae; genus Ploceus; species Ploceus nigricollis. The sequence continues at coordinate 124,460 of VXBC01011634.1, forward strand.
TTGTCAGAATCCCTCAGGAATTGTATGCAGTGATCAGAAAACCTTGTGTCTCTTTCCCCCTCCTCACCAGCTGTCTCTGCTTACAGGAGGCCACCTGATTTCCCACCAGTGAAGGACCAACAGTACGATGGCAGGCACATACTGAAGATGGAAGCAAAGATTTTTCTTCAAAATTATTTTGGGAGTGAGCTGTTACTTGGAAGCAGAGAGAGAAGCTCGTGTTAGAATAGCTGCTCCAAGAACAGTAACTCTGCCTGGATGAATTTATAATAGCCACTTTAACTGGTGCCAGGAAGACACTGAACTTCAGTGAGTCATTTTTCCACAGCCCTGAATAGGTTAGGATGAACTTCAGGTATGTACTTTGTTTTCTGTGATATAACAACCACAGCAAAGCTTTGAATCCCTCCAGTTCTACCCACAGGGAGTGTCTATGCCCATCTTTCTTGGGTGGTTTTACTTAAAACTTTCTGTATTCTGCACAGGAAGGGCTAAGAGATGTTATCTGGAAGAGCACTGGGTTTGGGTTTTCTGTCTCTCAACCCCTTCACACCCAAATTTCACCCTGGTCTAAGAAAAAGCCTTGTCATTGACAAGGGGTAGGGACACTGGACAGCTTCAAGGAGTTGGAACCTGAAGAACTGTAGATGCTACAGAGCCTAGTGGCCAGGTCTGCTGCATGTATCAAAGCCTTCTTGCAATCCTTTTTTCTACCTGGAAATTCCCCCATACAGGTGGATTCTGTGGCTTCAGGTCTTCTGTCTTTATGTCTTTTCCCATGTGCTTCCTTCAGCTCAGAGTTACCCTTTTCTCCATTTCAAGGAGAAACTTTTCTCAAGGTGCATCCCAATTTCCTTTTCTTCCCTTTGCTTTTTGAAACTTACTTTTTATTCCTGTTCTATCCCTCCTCTTTTCTTTCTCTTTCAGGTACACAAAGTTTCAGGCAACACTTCATTTTTTGGGTATTGTCTTGGAGGTGTGGACCACTACCACCTGATAGCTTTGGAGGTGGCTGTCCCCGTTTGCTCTTACGTTTCTGTTACATCCTCTGAACTTTGCTAAATGTCACCAAAACCTCTGAAGGGAGTGGGGAGTAGAACAGCCCCTGAAACTTTGGAAGCAATGTGTAAAAATGAGTCAAAGCTGTGCTTTAATACCCAAACAGTACTGCCTAACTGGGCATAATAGTTTGCAAACTCTGACAACTAGACCTTTATGGTAGTAAAAATCCCACTACTTTTGCTGAAACTAGGAGGTCTCATGTCAGGCCTTCTAGTCATGTGCTCTAAGAAATGGGAACTATCAAACTGGCTTAGATAAAGTGAGAACTGCTTTTAAACTGAAGCTTTGTTGTGGCCCAAAGAGTTTTTCCTAATTAGCTTTGGAAAAGCTCCTGTTAACTTTCATTGCTTTTTCTGGTTTCATACACCTGTGGCTTTGCTCTGCATCCTGAAGGATAAGGATCAAACTATCAGCAGCAGGGTGCTGCTTGTTACTATTCAGGCTTGCCCCAACAAAGGTGGGAAGGACACTTTTTGATAGAAACACATTTTTGGTGTAGTTCTTCTGCCTGTGGTTTAGCCTTTGGGCTTGGGCGTGATCTTCTGGGTGGAGCTCCTAGACTTTTGAGGTCACTAGGGTGGTGCACACCAGCAACTGGAGACCATCAGCACTAGTAAGTGAGGATGAAGAGAGAATCTCCAACTCCCTGTTTCTGCCCTGGTTTGCCCATATTTCATGGCCTATCTCCATCTGATCTGTACATTCCTGGTAGCATACCTCCCTGAAAAGGTATACATACCTTCATTTGTTTTGTGCTGTACTTTTGAGGAGGATCCTCCTTCCTTACAGGGAGCAGTGTCTGCAGCCTGGCAGAGGGGAGACACACGCTGTGCTTTCCCCTCCACCCTGCTTGGGCCGTTCCTGGTCTCCTGCTGTTGCCTAGAAGGAAAGGGCACGATGTGCTCTGCCAGCACAGGGGCCAGGCTGCTGGCAGCCAGGACCGGCAGCCGAAGGCGAGGCGTCACATCGTCGCAGGGACTGTAAATACACCACACATCTTTTTACTGTTATGTCATAGTCACAATGTCCCTATAATGTAGTTTGTTTAACTGAATGACTTCAGTGCTAAAAATAAGTGGATCTTGCTGTTTCCAGGACAACCACTATCCCAATGGCTTATCTCGGCGCCTCTCCTCTGTCAAAAGGATGTTCTAAACGGAGCTGGCCATGAATATTAAAAATGAAGCATGCACACAGTAAAGCATTCCCTGGGAAGAGCCCCATGTTTTAATGCTATATGTTATGCTAATAGGACAGTTGCCTCTCAGAGAAGTGCTTAATTCAAAAGTAGCACAGTATGGGGTGAGATTGAAGTAAGCAGGAATGTAATGTGTATTTCTTTCTTCCTTTTTTTTTTTTTTTTCTTTTTAATTCCGTCTCTCTCTGGTGCTTAGAGTGGCTCACTAGGCAGCACTTTCTGTCTCTAGGCCAGAAATCCATAAATTGAAACCTTGCATGTATGTTCTGAGCCCACACAGTGAGATGGCTGCAGGGGGACAAAGAGCTGTTGCCTGGCAGGTGGCAGGTGTTGCCTGGCAGGTGTCCCTGGTGGCAGGGACAGCCTCTGTGGGCACAAGGGTGCCGGTGCCTCTTCTACTGAGCTAGGGAAGAAACAGCTTGCACAAACTATGCCTGGCTTTTGTGAATTCAAAATTCAGCTGCTCTTCCCAACATGAGTAGAGATGAATTGCTCATTTGGAGGAGTCAGGGAGATTTAAAAAAGCCTTCTAGCAAGGAAATGGTTGCATTATTACATGTCTGCATTCCTCCAGCTTTTTATTCTCTATTCCCTTTTTCTTCCTCCTTCCCTCTCAAACAAAGAAAAAAGCCTTGAAGAAAAAATCAGAAGAAGCCTTAGGAAATCAAAGGAGTGGTTTTTAACCTCTGTATCTGGACAAAAAGGAGGAGATAATTTAGCCAGTAGGATTGGTTTTCAAGTACAGGCTGAGTGGAGCAGTAGAACTACTGCCTACTGAGCAGTAGAACTCTTGCAAGAACTGGTGAAACCCATGTCCAGATCATAGGTTTTGACTGAAGCAATTGGTTCATCATTAATCAAACTGTTTGATTCCGTGAGTACAAAGAAATGTTCAGTGTTACTGATGCAATACAGCAAAGTCTTATACAAAGGCAGCCACCTCAGCAAATGTAGCCTCATTTCCTCAAATAGTATTTACTGAAAGAAAATAGTAAATTAGTTTTAAAATATTGCCCATTTATTTCTATCTCATCAGTTATATTTTTAACAAAACATTCTACTTAATTGAAGGCACATTTACGCAGTAACTGGCATGAGGGCAGTGAGCTAGACCCTCAGATGTTATACACTGACTAGGTTTCACTGCCCAGAATTTAATTTTAATCAGATGAGGATCAGGCCTGTTGTTAGGAAACCTTCTGAAAACCATCAGTTGTTTATGAGAGCTGACAGCAAATACAACAGTTCAGTCCTTATGCACTGAACCTAGAAATTTTCAAGGTGACTGACTTGGCTGCAGGACAGCTGCCATTTTATGAAGTTTGTACAGAAAGCTTCAGAAAAAAAGTAGATCCTGAGCTCCAACTGAGACTTATTGTCTACTTCTTAATATTTTGTTGTTTTTATTTTTTCTCTCAAAACTGATTCTGACTCCCTATGGATATTTAATTTTCTTCAGGAAAACAGTGTAGCAAAAATACATGTTCTCCTTTGGTCTGAAAATATGGACTGTGAATCTCATACAAACAAAGTGACTGAATTTTTCTGATGCATTTCAGATTTGTAGTTCTAGCCCCAACCAGAGCTCAAAAAGTGAAGGTATGTGAAAAATAATGTTACCTGGATGCTTTAAAATGTCAGAAAAGGCAAATTCCAGGGAGGTGCAAAGTCCTCTGGAGGTAATGCATATCTCAGCTCACTGAAACTATCTTACCTTGGCAGGTTGTGTCATGTCAGAGTAAATAATGCTGAAATGCATTAAAGAATCTGAAGACTGGATCTGTCTTCAATAAGGAAGATCTGTATCACACCACTATTCCCTTTTATCTGCGTTGCTGCATTAGAGGGCAATTCTTCTGAAAACCTCAGAAATGTAAGTCTGGGCACCCTAAAAAACCACAGTTCTGGGGAAAGGTTCTTGAAGGAAGATACTTGGTATAGCCTAGGCTGAGAGGGAGATGAACTTCATGCTCTGAAGCATCATTCCATGGGATTTGTTGCAGGGTGGGGGGGAATAAGGGAATTGCAGATATTGACATATCACAGGTGATGATGATGGAAGAGTACAACTTTGGGCACAAAAACTTTTTAGTATGCAGACAAAAATTTCTGGTGCAGTGTCCATTGTTTTCAGTGAACTTCTCTCACCTCAGAATAAGGGGGAGTTTGACACTCTGGTTCTACTGCAGCAGCAGGACCATGGCAAGAAGAGGTATGTGCACACACACACACACACACACACGTATACAAATATATGTATGAATATTTATATATGAATACAGAGGGGTCCCAGCAACCCTGTGAGAGACAGTCAGCTTTAGGGAGGACCAAGCAAATGAGGAAAAAGAAGGAAGAAGAAGACAAAGGAGGAGGCAACATTGCATCTTATTCTGCCCCTTCTGCCTCTTGCTGAGATTCGGAGAGATTTGAGACTGCCCATGTTCCCCCATCACTGAGCAAATGCTCTGCTCCCTCAGCTGAGATATTAGTAAAGTCAACTTGCTTTTTTGGAATTAAGGAAAGAAATGCAGATGTTGAGTTGAACTGACAACCCTTCAGGAAGCCTTAAAATCCCCTAATTTTCTTTAAAAGGGAAACAAGGTTTGCAATTAGTGAACTACAGCAGGTTTAAGCATCCAATTGCTATTAGTGCAATTATAGTTAAGGTTGTGATAGCTCTAGTGTCTTCTTGAAAACTCAGACCTCCATTTCATTAGACCATTCAATGCTTTTTAAATATTGCTTCTAGCACTTAGTAAAAGGAAACATGAACTGTGGATTGAAAATCCTGCAGATATGGCTCATATTCTCTGAAGTGTGACTCTACATCTGTCTGGGGTAGGACTGGAAGATATTTGAGAAACCTTTTGGTATGTCCTGGGGAGAGCATAGCTTGGTGCAGCAGAACAGCAACTTCAGCAAAGGCACTGTAGTGACTCTGCTGTGCAAATCAATGCTTACACATAAATACTGGGTTAATGCATCTGACAGGAGCAGTGTATAATAACAGGACTGGCTTAATACTGCTGTCTCCAGTGCTCGTGCTGCAAGAACACACGTTGACTCTCTGCAGCTTCCATATGGCAGACACTTTAAAAATACAGTGGTTTAACAGGTTCTACTGTTTCCATCTAAATTCCTCTTCTCAAGGGTAAGGAGTGACCCTTTGAATCTTTCAGCTGCAAATAGCAAAGAGCAAATCAGTGTCCACCTCAGACTGCAGCCTTTACCCCCTAGCCAGGCAGCACTTTGAGTCCTTTCTATACAGTCACTTGTTTCCACAAAAACCATAGGAAATTAAGAACTCTATGGCCTGGGACTAGCTGGGCTCAAGTGTGCCTGTGGATTCGGTGATTCAGGCAGAAAGACAGACGGACAGAAAACAGTGAGCTTTGACATCAATTGCATGAAATACTGTGTGCAACAGCCTTATTTCTCTTATTTCTTTGTCAGTAAAAAAAGATAGAGTGTTTTGAGTCTTCTGATGCTTAGGCCATGCCCACCACCATCCACTACTTCTTCTCACCCATGGTTCTTTAAAGCAAAATAAGGTCACAGATGTACTCTCAATGGGTGATTAATATTTGGGCCTAGGGCTTCAGTGCATTTGGGGGTTTGGATTCTGGCTGTGTTGCTGACATGATTTATTGTATTTACTGTTCAGATTGAAATGCCAGAAACATCCATCAAGCTGTATAAAAAGGCCATTCCATCCCTTCTCTTTCCAGATCATGTCTGGAGAGGTATTTTTGGCCAAGTATGCCAAGCAACACGCTGCTTAGTTGCAAAAAATGGGATGCCATGCACAGAAAAAAGGTTCATCGAGATCACAGCACATACATCATAAATAATAAGTTACTTTTCCTACAAAATGCAAAAGAAATCCCGGATAAGCTTATTTTGTTCCATTAATCTCAAGTTGAATTCTGCAATTATTTTCCTGTAGTAAGTTCAATCATTTTTAATATCTTTACTTGTGCAACATTTTATCTTAGTGCAGTCAGTCAGATAAGTAGAAAGAATGATTGATTTTTTTTCTCTTTCTATATTGAATACTAAGTAGAGGCAGAAATGGACAAAATCATCATCGAAATAGAGACACAAACAATATTTTCCAAGCTAAGTGCAAAGAGAAGCCAGCATATCTGTATTTCAAACAAGGCAGGGAAATTACTGTGGAAGACCTGTACTAATTGTCATTCCTGAGAAAGGGCAAAATGGAAATTCCTGGTTTGTTATTCAAGTGCAGCACCTAGCACAGCAGGATCTTGTTCCTCTCAGAAATTCTCAAAGGCTACCAAGCAAATAAATATTCTTTGCCAGTTCTGTCCATTTTCCTAAAACATCTTCCATCCAAAGGCTTTTGAGGGCTGCATCCTGACCATGTAGCAGAAATACCCTATAGGGAGGGTGCTCCAAGTGTCCAGTGCCCTGAACATCTGGACTGGGAGGTGGGCAAGATGTGGAGCAGCTGATGTGTAACTGATGAGTTTCAGCTAGGTACCTGTGGTGAGAGGTGGCCTAGCCAATCTGGTTGATCCTGTTGTGGCTGTGTAGGCAGGAACAGTAGATGTAAGGAGTTGTGATGTAAGGAGATGTGCTTTCTTTCTGTGTGCTGCTGCAGATCTGCTCACCCAGAAATGATTATTCATCCTATACTTCCCTGCTGCACATGCTGTCTTTCTGTTAAGGGGGAGCTGTGAAGGGGAAGACGAGTGGTGTGCTTTGCCATTCCAAGGGATGTGTGAGATTTCACTTACTCATAAGTGGTGCAGATGAGAATGGAGGGTATGGACATGCCTGTGGTGTGTTGAGGCCTATTGGCAATCGATTTGGGAAAGCACGGGTTTCCAGATGTCTGCAAGTTCTGGTATGTGTGCTGTAAACCAAAGGTACAATAGTGGATGAGGTGTCTGCGCTCAGTGCAAACATTTTTCCTACTTGCATTGTGCCAGGATGCTTTACTGGCTTTAATCACCACAAGGTAGAAAGCTGGTGAGTAAAGTCTTGTCGCTATATGGGTTTGCCTGAAATTGAAAGAAAAAAAAATGTAGCAGACCAAAACCATTTAATCTGGAGCAAAGTTAAGAGAACGAGTTAATGAAAGAAAGGCAGTTGTTTAAAGGTGTGAGACTTCTGAAGAGAGCCAAGGTACAAGGGGTTATCCATAGATGTGGCCAAGTTAAACAAGACAAGCTGGTGACTCAGGGAGGCTCCACCTCCAGTGTCATTCATAAACCCAGCCTGTCCTTGGGCAGCCACTCAGCTTTGATGGCATCCTGTTTAACTTGGCCTTTGGATGACTAATTCTTCCAAAAGCTGGCTTTTTGGGTAGGTATCACACCTTAAAACATCTGATCCTCTTTTAGAAGTGCAAAGTACTCTTTTATTTGATTTCTTTGTGCTGCCTGCATCATTGGGTTTGGGTTGGTCCTACCAGGGACAGGCATGTTTCTCACTGGCACAAAATGGTAGATCCAGAAGTGACTAAGCTGACAGACTTGGACAAAAGCTCCAGAAAGGTTCGTCTCCTTCTTTGCAGCATGCAGGCTTTAGCTGGCATCTGGAAGACAGCAGCAGAAGTTTCCCAAAAAAACACAGAGGGGAGTCCGTTTTCAGAACTGAGATCCAGATGCCAAGGCCTTGAAGGCTTGTGTCAGGTGATATTCTTGGGAAAGGTTGTTTTGCAGTGTTTTGGTAGCTGTATAGAACAAGTGGTGTTGAATGTCATTAGCACCTAAGAAGTTGTTTTCCCTCCCAAGATTATGGGATAAAAATGAAGCTATTTCATTTTCAGTGATATTTTTCATGAATTTAATGAGGAGAGGTTCTATTAATAGCAAACCAAAAAGCACTTTCTGGAGCTCAGCACCAACACTGTGCTACTCCCAGAATTTGCAAACAGTTTTGAGCTTTTCCAATTTTGTAACTAAGCTGAGAAAAACAAGGATGAACTTAAGAGTAGCAAGTTTGAGACCTACATGGGATGTTGCCATTTTGTGAGCAGTTTATCACCTCCTCAGGGTGGCTGCTCAGGCTCCTGGATATCCATATCTGAGCAAAATCCATTGGTGCCCCAGACTGCAGGTGCTGAGCCACAGCTCTTGGGGTGGACCACTGCCACCCAACTGCCACTGAGAGCTTGTGGCACGGCTGACTGTGACCTTGTTGCTGCAGCTCAGTGGTGTCTGTCAGGTAGGTACCAGCTTTAAAGTAGTCTTAGCCCTCTGCTACATGACTTAATTTATGTTGCCATGGCAGTGGGAGGAATAATCTTTGATTCATACTGATCTTGGATCTAGAAACACCCACTGGCTTGATTTATATCAACATGGTGGCAGGGTGCAGGGGCGCTTGAGGTGACCCTCAAGGCAGCCTTGCCTGCTGAAGGCAAGTCCTGTGCAGGCTCCTGCTCCTTTCTCTGCCCTCATGAGGACCGCCAGAGGCTGAAAGATGGCTCAGGAGCAATATTCCTTCCTTGGGGGTCTGACCAAGCTTTCCTGGCTGAAGCCAGGTGCAAAAAATCCCCTTTGCTGTGAGACGAGAGGAGCTGAAAGCCACCACTGCAGAAATGCTCCCCGGTCTGTGAATCACCACTAGTCGCTTCTCAATGCACTTGTGGAGTGAGAAGCAATGCCAGCCCCTGTGCTCCATTCTCAAGTGGGAGCTGGGAGGTTGCTTGCACATGATGCTGTCATTCTGGGAGGGTCAGCCTCTATCGTGGTAGCAGTGGGCAGGGTCCATCCTGGCTCAGAGTTAAACCTGTGAAGGGTGACATCATGCAGGAGGCACTTTGAGATGCAGCCTGCCAGCACGTGTTATTGAGCTAATCATGGTCGGGGAGGAGCCCCTGAGGCTCAGCCGATAAGGTGAAGAGCACATTCCACTGTGGTAGATGAAAAGCCCTCAGCCACCTTCGGCTTGGTGTCACAGAGCTGCATGCTGGAAATGGCATAACAGTGAGATTAAGTACAGCCACCCCCAGGGTCTGGGCTCTGCTCTGCTGACTCTCCCTGCCCTGGAGCAACTTGGTGTTTATGTTAGGAGCAAACAGCTGTAGAAAGCTTGGGGGAAAAAAACCCAGGACCATGCTGGGACTGCTGAGGAAACCGTTGCCACAGACTGAGGCACCCTTGCTCTGGGGAAGGGTGTGAATGCCTCCCAGTCCTGTCCTGAATCCCAGATTGCTGGTCCTGGTTCCTGGTTTGGGCCGTAGTCTGCATGTAACTCCCCTCTTCCACCCTTCTTCCACGATGATTACCAGACGCCTCTTTCCACTGTTTATCAGAGTAGGTGCTGCCCTTCTCCAGGACGTCTCATCTACTACAGGGCATTCTTGTAGGTGGAAAGCTTGAGGGGAGCAGCCCTTCTCCTGTGTCACCTTCAGATGTCACAGGCCATGAGATTTTCAGTCACGGTGCTCAAGAGCTGAGGACCAAGAAGCTGATAGCTCAGCTGCTCTGAAAAACAGGTCCCGACATCACCAATGCTGGCATCTGCCCTTCAGGAGAGGAGGGACCTCTCCTCTCCTGAGGAGGCATCCTGCCATGGACAAGAGAATGAAAGGGCAGCAATGTCTGGGAGGCAGAAGTTCAGATCTCAAGAATCAAACTAAAAGAAAACAAGCAAATAAGAAAACGTTGCTTTGCCTTCAGCCAGGAACCAGGACAGTAAACAGAGGAGGCTGGAAAGCCAATATATTCTACCCTGGGGGAACTGACTTTGTTTGAGCCAAAGAGGAAAGAAATTAATATAAAATAAAGAGCAAAGATGAAAGCCATATATCGCAAGCACAAACTGCCACGGCCATGATTGGCAGTTTACATATTACATTTTATAGCATTCCTCTTCTCCTCCCTCCATATTTTCTTTCTCCCCATTTCTCTGCTGGCAGCTCAAACACACGCCTTGAGCTGCACAAATAAGTGCTCTGCTCCTCCCTCGCATCCTGCTCAGACTTCACGCCAGTCCTTCCCAAGTTCACAGACCACCCCACCATCCTGGCTGCATGCAGAAGAGACAGCAGGTCAAGGTCTGAGTTGCCACCAGTCCACTGAAAAGGTTTCCTGTCATGTGCAAATAAACCCAGCTCCTCTCCTCTGGCTTATTTGTTTTTTACTGAATCCGGTCAAATCACGATTTCCCCCTTCTCTTACAATAAACAATCAGCCCGCGTCAACTTGATTACGAGCTGCTGATGCAGCATTGTTGAATCCAAGCCCTGAGTGTATGTTTTGGCAAAAACAGCGCTATTTTCAGCTAGGCGTGCAAGGTGGCTTGCCAAGAGGCTCAGCTTTCCCAGCAGACCCAAGGTGGGTTGGAGGCTGGCCTCCCACTGGCTGCCTGGGCAGCAGGACCACGGACCAGGTCTGCACAGCTCAGCACTGGCACTCCTGGCAGGGTCTGCACCACCTTGCTGCCCCTCCTGAAGGGATCCAGAGCAGGATCCCAGCAGCATCAGGTACACTGGGCAGGGAGAGCACAAGGAAATCCTGTGCCAGTTCTGACCACTCTGAGGACAACCACTTGGCATGTCAGCTCCCAAGGAGGTTTACTTTGCCTACATGAAATTCATAGAACCCTTTTAGCTCTGTGTCCAGTGCATGTTTCTGGTGTAGGAGCTTTGAGAGCCCTCAGCTGTGCAGAAGTTGAGGGGCAGGATTTATGCTTTCTCCACACCAGGGCAGGTACCCTCCAAGTCCACTTGTTTACACTCAGACAACACAGCCTTTGCGTCATTCCTCTCTTTAAAGGGTATTTATTTCTTTCCAGGGCAATGGCATATCCCTATCCTCAATTTCCCTCTGGGGCCGCTCACACTTTTGGCATCTATTTTTCCTGTTGCTGCTTTCTTTTGGATGCTCTGTTTCCCTTGGATACAGTGGCTACAGAGGCCAGGTGTGTGAAACAAAACAATGAAGGCACAGACACAAAAATGAAGTGTAACATAATTTGGTCAAAGTGACTTCTGATTTCTCTCTTGACATCTTTCTTGCAGAAGTCTCTTTTCCCCACGTGGAATGACAATTGCTCCCTACTAATGTTGACAGCATGCAGATTCACAAACTGGCAGCCTATACCATTCTTTTTTTTATTAACCAAATTCCCTTTTTCTTTGCCAGCAGCGATGCTGTTGCAGCACAGCTCCTCAGATGGTTTGCAGTGGGCAGGGCTGGCAGCTGGCAGGTGTGGCCAGTGGCAGACCCCACTGGTGGAGAGGTGCCACCCTCGGCAGAGCTGTGCAGGGGTGGCCATGCACGTGTGTACCTGCACACGAGTGCCCGGCTGTGCCGAGACTGCCTGCGCCTGTGCCTGCGTCTCCTCTCGCTGAATTCCAGAGGCGTTACGTGTCCTACGGAGAGAAGGAGCTATTTATGCCACAGGCATAAATAAATCCACTGAGCATTTGCAGTAACACCGGTTGTTCAGGGCCCGAGCTCAATCCCACTCCAGACAGGGACAAAATCTGCCTTTGGTGGGAGGTGGGTAGTGGCCAAGGTGCAGGGATGCTGCTGGGAAGGACACAAGGGCAAAGATACAGGCAAGGTGTCTGTTGTCTCCTTATTGAGTGGTAAGCTGTGTTATTTGCTGGTGACTGCTGGCACAAGCTAGGGGGATGTATTTCTGCCTCCTCATTACAGAAGAAGCTTGAACCAGTGAATGTTTGTATTCAAACAAAGATTGTTTGAAACAATTGATTCAAAGTTCAGACAAACACACCAGCACCTCTTCTTGTGTGCAGGCTCGACTCAATAGAAAGCAGTGGCTTATTGGGTCATGAGAGACACGTGGTGCATTTACCAAAATGAATTTTTTAAAAATGTAGTTGCTATATGTTCAAATACATATACATTGTTATCCCATGTTTCAAAGGAAGGGGATGGTACCACTGCCTTTATCAAGGGCAACAGGATGCCACCAAGTAACACCTGCACAGAGCTTATGCAACTTGGTAGCTGGTGTTCTTCTTCAGAAATACCTGGTGCAATTTATTCACTGGCCTTTAGATACATATGATGTAGGTATTCAACAGATGAGCTAGAGGCAGGGAGAGAAACAGGCATTTCTGTGTATGGGTTACCCCAAACTGGAACACACCTCTAACATTATGCAAGTGAATTGCACTTTACTGCTATCCTCTTCTTACTCTTGACTCTGAAGGGACCCCCAAGCTCAAGTCAGACATAGCATTGCCAATTTGAAAATGTGCATGAAGCAATTTTATTCCTAGTCTTTCCTGGCAAACTTTGATGACCATAAACTTGTGATGTACAAAATCTCCTTCACTTTTCAAACCTGCCCTTTTTTTCCATCTCTTTGTTGCCTGAGTGACACTCTTGTGTTCTGGCTGATTCACCACTCCCCTGGCTATTTCCCAGCATGAAATTGCTCTCAGCGAGTGATGAATGAGTGCTCTGCCTTAACTCTGCCGGAGCAAAGGGCACTGCTACCATACACTCCAAAGCTTTCAGAGTATGATGGATTTGAGCTTTTACAGAAATCTTTATTACCTCACCTTCCTTACCCTTGGAACTGAACTTCTCATGGACGGTATTCAATTCAACTTACTTTCTTGAGAAGAAAAAAAAAGGTGGCAAGTCAAGAGTGATTCTGTTACAGTGATTTTAAGTTGGTGTAAAACCCAGCAGTGAGGTGGAATGGGCTGCTCAGCCAGGAAGAGAATTGGCACATTGCTGGACAAGCAGGGAAGGCAGTGGCATTCAGACTGCTTTCAGTGCAGCTGTAGGACTGCACCCATGGCAAAAGATGTTTTGGAAACAAGCTGTCTTTACAACTCCTGTAAGTGTTTGCTCATCACTGAAACTTGGTACACAAAATCTGGCATGCTTTTTAAAAAACAAACAGAATTTTAAAAAGAAGAAAAAAAGACACTGGTCTTGTTTTCTGTTGTTGTAATAACAACAGAACCTAGTAAAACAGAGGAAACAAAGTCCTCTGGTATTTAGTGACAACAGCTCCTTAACAAAATCTGGATGAGATTGTTGCTCTTCAAAGTTCGAAGGCAGGGCTGGGGTAGGTGGAAAGCAAGTGAAGAAGGCAGCTGTAGAGGAAAAGCATGACCAGCCTAAAGCTTTTGAAGATGTCAGATCGGCTCTTGGCACAGCTGCCGATCTTGTATGGGACTGTGGCCCTCATCTGTGAAGGTGAAACAAATTTTGAAGCTCTTTAGGGTCTGAGGTCAGAAACAGTCCTATGTGTGTTTGCCTGGGGGAAACCTGGCCCTGGAGACAGCTACTGTGGTTGAGGGTAGATGCACAGGGCTTATGCTGTGACACTGTAACCGGCAGAAAGCTGCTCATGTTCTCCAAAATGAATTTACAAAGGCTTTGCACGGCACATGTCTAAAAATATGGGTGCAATTTTGCCTCTCACCCTCCAAAAATGAAGTGCAAAGGTCATTCATGTATGGGACTGCAAGCACCCAGGATTTGGGTTTACTGGAGTTGAAGTGAGAAAGAAGAGGACCTTGAAGCACAAAGGGACAAGGAATGAGCAACTATGAATCTGAAGGCAGACAACACACTAACATTATAACACGAAGATGTTAACAAAGCCCTGAAACCCAGTCTCGCCTGGTAACTGGGGCCAGATGCTGAGGACAGGCCCGTCCTCCTGGCCATGCTGTGGAGTTGATGGTGCACTTGCTGCAGGACTCAGCACAGAGGTGTGGGGCCGAGGGAGGATGCTAACACCATGGGAGGCAGGTGTGCTGGAGCACTGCTGGTGTGAGCACACAGCGGCACTGCAGCAAACGCTTTCTCACTGCACCAAAGTATCTCTGCTGCAACAACGTGTCTGTGGATCCTCAGCGGAAATTTTGTGTCCAGCACTGGCAAGACAAAATACCACGAATGGATTAAGTTGTCATGCTGCTCATTTATTTTCATACACACAATGGCTATCTTGAACAAACCCCATCCTGTTTAAGCTCAGGGGCTGTGCTGCTCATTCTCTGCATTAAAACTAGATAAACTGAGGAAGTGTCTAGCCTTCCATTTAGCTAAAAGCTGAGCTTCTGGACAATGCATCGGGTGCTAGCACATTCTCAGCTGCACTAGTGGATTTGTCAAAGCATATCTTCAGCAAAGGGTTCAAGAGTTTGCATCAGGGATAGGTGACTTCCAGGAGGCTGTGCAAAGAGTTTGGGGGTGAAACTTCTCCTTAATCCGAGGCTGAGGCAGTGGGGCTAAGATATTATCTTGGGTCTTTATTCAAAGCTGTTCAAAACTCTTGGTCAAGAAGTCATAGAATCCTAGAATGGTTTGGTTTGGAAGGGACCTCACAGACCATCTAGAACCACCCCCTGCTCCCATGGGCAGGGACACTCTCCACTAGACCAGGTTGCTCAGGACCCCATCCAACCTGTTCTTGAATGCTTCCAGGGGTAGGTCAAGCATCACTTCTGTAGGCAACCTGTTCCAGTACCTCACCATCTTCTGAATAAAGAATTTATTCCTAGTATCTAATCGAAATCTTTCCTCTTTTAACTTAAAACCATTTCCCCTTGTCCTAATCCTACATGCCCTTATAAAAAAGTTCCTTTTCTCCTCAAGTAGCTTTCTTGTATACTTGTCATCACATGACAGGGTTTTATGCTTGGCTATCCAGTGTCTACAACTTTCGAGAGTCTGGATATTCTGCAAATCAAGTTTCTGTATGAGAATGACACCTTTTGGCTCACAGCTGTGGCTGTCCTCAAGCACTGCTCAATGATGGGTGCGGAGAAAGAGCTGAGTGATGAGTAACCAAAGTAAAGTTGGCACCTTAGATGAGTTTAGGTGAGTTAATGCACTATTAATGCATGGTCAGGCCCAGATATATTAATATTGAGGTTCCTTGAAATACCTTACATGCTTGGCTCTCTCCCCAGCCAGTGGTGTGAATACCAACCGCTAGGGACAGAGTTATGGACTGATTTTGTCACCCCTGACCTTCGGTTTCCTAAACAACTGCTGGGTCTCCAGGAATTGGCCTCCAGGGTTTGCTAGGGAAGGGAGCAGAAAAGAGCATCTAATCGTGCCCAGCCTACTCGTGCTAACTCAGATCTTTTCGTTAATTGTCGCTGTTCACTGTTCGTAATCAATACCCTTGCTTAGACAAAGTCGGGGAAGGAAAACATTGTAAAAAGCTCTGTTTAACAAAGAGCACTGATGGACCAGCTAAGCATTCTTCGCTTAAAAACTAGTCATGAAATGAACAAACAAGGCGAACAACAACAATCTGTTTCTCACGCAAATTTTTGCCCTGAGAGAGGAGTGCATGTGCGCAAAACCCATTATCGGCTAATGGTCATTTTCATACCCTGGGCTATCTCAAAGCACTTCTGAAACATCAGCGCAGAGCATTTTGCTAATCAGGGCTAGTCCTTTCCACCCTTTCCCGTGCAGGTAAATGGTATTTGCCCGAAGAAAGGGAAACTGCAGCTTACAGCCTCTATCGAATGAAGAATCACAGCCTCTAGAGGGGAGCACCAAATGCTCTCACAGGCACACAGTGCTTGAGAGGAGCAAGGAGATTAGCAAATGACTTGCTTGAGATCCAGGGAAACAGCAGAAGGGTTTGAAATAGTTAACCAATGTCGCGTCACCCTCTCAAATGTCTCTCAAAGCTGGTCTAACGGCATCTCCTGAGGAATTCGCTGGGATTTGCTTAGTCTGAGATATCAGGGTGGTACAGCTTCATGACTTCAGAGCTTCAGCGTTTGGAAGCTAGGTTTGGTATCTGAGTTGTGCCAAGTCCATCCATCTCCCCTGCGTCTGACTCCAGGTGTGCCTTAACTTCCTCTCCTCCATGGTTTCCCCCCAAAAGCAGCCAGGTCAGGGTGCAATACTGGTTAGATTGGTGAAAATTTGTAACAAACTCCTACTTTAGTTGCTTGAGGAATACGTTACTTTTCAGGACTCTCAAATGGTTTCTGCACATCTCACTGGGAAATGTGAAGGGTGATGCAGACAGCAAAAAGCTGAATGAAATTGCTGGTCTTTACCAAAGATGCTAACTGATAATAAGCAGAAAGCCACTCCAAAGAAGTGTTCCCAAGGATCCAGTTCACCTGCTTGTTTCCAAATATGCATTTTCTCAATGGTAGAATTTTCATGATGTGCATAATAGAGGTGTGATTTAACAGTCACAGGAACAGAAACACTAGTGATGATGAGTTACACCAGTCCTGGACCTAACAGCCCCTCCATGCCTTGTGCCAGCAGAGTGGTAAGGAACAAACTTCTCCCCAGAATGGCTCATCAGACTGTGGGCTCACTTGGCAGTGTGGAGACAGCATGAAGAAATTATTCATGGGGTGCCATGATGGCTTCTCTCCTGAGGATGTGTTAGGGCTGTGGCATGGGAAATTGTGGCAGTGGCACTATTCCACTTGTCCTGGGTTTCAATTCATGCAACCAGGGATGAGGAATACCCCATTATATTGCAACATGCAAGCAGAGGCAAGGCCCCTAAGCAGAAGGGCCATTTGTTTTTGGCCTTTACTTGTTCTGCTCTCAAGGACCTCATCCTGAAAAGTGTGGGCAGCAATTCCTCTCCTTCTCTTCATCCCTGTCTGCAGCTCAGGGGTGAAAAGAAGTGGGAGTGGCACGCTAAAATCCCAGGCTTTGCTTTGGGCAGGTTTTTTCATTGGTCTGTTCCTGATGTAGAGCCCTGTGCTTGAATGTTCCCTTCTTCTCCCACAGATGACATCTTCTGGTGTCATGAAGGGGCTTTTCTGTTTTTGTGGTGGTAGTGACGGGTGCTGGCTGGATCTGACTCTGAGGGAAGCAGGTGCTGGCTCAGAGCTGCCCATCTCCGAGCCAGGGTGCCCTTGGCCAGCATCACCCTGCTGCGCTTCCCTCTGAATCTCAATGAGCACCTTGGGATGTCAGGGGCAGATGGGATATACTGATTACTTGGATCCTTCCTATTTTGGGACATGACAAGCAGTTCATTTTCCCCCTCTCCTTTCATGTTCACGCAATGCTTTACACTGATCTCCCCTGCACACATTTATCTGCCAGGCAGGGTAATAGAGCAGCACCCAGGGAGTCTCCAAGGCTTTTGTAGGGGTTTGGTATTGCTGAACTGTGAATGCAGGAAGAGGCAGCATGTGTAGCTAATCCTACGATACAATAACCAGTCCTTCATGGCGGATGTCAAATTTACTAAATGCATGATTGTTTATTGTTTGCCTTTGTAATGATGTGTGTGGGACTTGGGCCAATTTGGAAATATTAATAAACATGACAGCATTTCAGTAATGCACCAGACAGAATTCTCCCATTGCTCCCAGGAACACTAAGATGACAAGTTCATAGACAGAATGAAAGGGAGTTCTCTTCTGAAATTAAAAAAAGGGCTTTCTATTATCTAAGCTAAATAGCAAAACATTTCACTAGGTTATTCACACTGGCACACTCCAGCTGCAGGTGGGTTCATTAGCTTCTCTCTGATGTAGCAAAATTAGATCAGTGTAAGGGACAAGGAAGCTGACATTAGCCTGTGCTGTCACTGAAAGGACTGCTTGTCTGTGAGGAGGAATGGGCTAGTGATTTACAGGGCATTTAGCTCAGGCACAACTGAGCAGTCTGTTTTATCTCAGCCTTTTCTCCCTTATGGATCAGGAGCCTTTTGGCTGTGGCTCTTTTATCCCTCTAGGCCCCTGTGTGGTCGTACACCTGTGTTGCCAACACTTCAGAGGGGGATATTCAAAAGTAACCATGCATGAATGTTTATTTCCCAAAATCAGTCTATTTGACCTGCACCAGGCAATCTCCCTCCTGCCCTTCCAGCTTGAGTCTGTGACATCACAACTTTTTGGTAATGGCCTATTAATCACCTACTGCCTGATGCTGTGAATTCTGTCTGGTTTCCTCCAGGATACTTCATCATCTGCAAGCAGGACTTGGACCAGGCAGGAATGCCTCCGTCCAAGCTCCTCCAGATGCCGGTGCTCTGAGCTTTGCCAGAACTGCATGATTTCTGTGCGTGCCATTAGACTGGGATGATGAACAGCTTGGCTGTGAGCGCATGGAGTGCAAACCCTGGTGAAGCCTGGCTCGGGGCCCTGGCAAGCGAGTGACCTTACTGCCGTGCAGAGCTGCCATCTGGCAGGTTGGACCTGGTGTCCTCACCACTCCAGCTTCCCAAGCCAGTGGCATTTTTGTTTCCTTTTAAATGAAAACAAATGTTAACTTCAGCCCATGGATGATGCAGACCATGGCTACCAGCAACATCTCTTTGTGCAGGGGTTACTGGGATGAAGGAGCTTAACTGCACATCATAGTACTCAAAAATAGCCCCAGTGGGTCAGCAATGTGGTCTTTGCAAGGGAATGCAGGGAAGAAAATGATCCCACCTCAGGGAGCAGCCAGGCAACCAGGCTGCAGTTTGTGGTGCAAAGCACACTACAAAGTGCTCTGTGTCAGTGGGTGCAAGGTGAGGCACAGTCTGTTTGTCCCTATGGCACTGCCTGCTGCATCGCAGGAACCACGTGGGATCCTGGTGCATTCTGCAGGAAAGGGGCTGCTGTGCTCTCTACTGCCCCACCTGCAAGACTTGCACTTTGAGGACCTTTGTGTAGTATTAATGTGATGCACCTATTTCTTATTTCTTGTTTTGTCTGACTTCATGGGGAAAAAAATACAAGAAGAATCCAGGTAGGTACAGCTGGACAAAATTTGGATGGGGTTTGTTTAATTGTAGTGACCAATTTTCCCCCTTGCCAGTGGTGTGTCTTCCTATGTTCCTTCTCCACCCTTTTCTTACAAGTTGGTCAAAACTTGTGCCCAGGAGCAGCCTCCAGCTGTGCCATAGGATGTTTACAGCAGAAAATAAGAATATTTGAGCCTGAACCCAAATTTCTGGTAAGAAGAGCAACTGCCCCTTCTGGCTCCCCTTGTTCATTTCCCTTTAAGACACAAGAACAGACCTGGATGTTATAAATTAAGACAAACCACAGCAGCTGCTTTTGCAGCTGAGGGTAGAGAATCCAGGCAAAGTTCACACATGGGATTTTGGAGGGATGACATCGAAGCGAGGCAGTGCCGGGGGCAGTGGCTCTGGTACACACCTTGTGGGCTGCAGTGGCATTGAGTGACTTTACCACTTGCAACTCCTTGAAAAATGCTGCCAGAAGAAGAAAGGCTCTTTCCTTTTCACCTCAGCACTGATGAAGCTCTCAGGGAGTCACTTTCCACAGGAGAGTGTGCCGTTTTCCTCCAACAGTTTGCTGCAGGGATTTATCAGTTTTTTGGTTGTCCTGACACAACCACATCTGCCCTTTCAGCACTCGCACCAAGGGCCCATTAGCCCTTTTCTGGTATCATCACCTCACAGGTTCACATTGTTCTGCTTTTCTGTGAGGAAGGCAAAATTCAGGCTATGAGAATTCAGGCTACAGGTCCACACACAATAGGCACAGCTGTCTTCCTTGCTTCTTCCACAACATGTTTTTTAAATTTTATTGAAGAGCATTTTGTCTGAATGACTTTAACTTCCTAATTGTCTTCATTGTCTGCTATCATCAAACCCTCCTCAGTTCCCTGCCTGTCCCACAGTCATCTGCAAATTCTGTCAGTAGCAACAGCAGGATTCCTCCAGATCACTGGAGGAAGATGCTGCAAAGTGTCAGGTCTAGAAGAGGTCCCCAGGGAGCCCCACCAGAAGTGCTCCTGTGTGTGCCACCTCCATTGGTGCCTGTCAGCCATCCAGCACCTCAACTGTTTTATACATTGTCTGGAGCTGTTGCCATAGGTTCATTCTCCCCCAAAAGTGCTGTGTGGGGCCTAGTGGTGCCTCACCCAGGGATTGCCTCCAGGCAGCTACAAGTATCAGTCACTTTTTATAAAACCAACAGAAAATTAAATGAGACATGTTTTCCATGAAACACTGTTAACTGGCACTGATGCTCTCTCTTACTTTTGTTGTACTTGAATCCCGTGTCATCTTCTCTGTTATTTGGTCTGGGGTTCACATCAGATATTTCCACCTTGTCTTTTTCAAAGCCTTGGCATACACTTAGACCTTTTCCAGTCCACTGGAAATTTGCTGGCACCCCTGGAGTCATTAAAAATGGATGCCAACAAGCTAAACCTCTCCCAGACAGTTCTTTAAGGACTTCAGGGTATAAGTTATCTGCACTTTGAAATTTAAAATTGTTTGTCCCAGACAGCTGTTGTCTGTCATTCTTCTCAGTGATGCACTGGAGAGCACTTTATCATTCTTATGTCATCTCAACATATCATCTATTTCTTTTCAATTGCAGAACAAAAATATTAATCAAACTATTCTGCATTGTCATTAGCTGTTTCACCAGCTCCATCTAGAAATGAGCTAATATTGTTGTAACAACTCATTTTTCATTTCTTAATGGATATCTTTATGGGAATTGTTGAATTTATGTATCTGCATGACAATTGGCTGAATGCTTCCTGACTTTTGAATATGCATAATCAACATTGTCTTTTAGATACATCATTCAGATATATAATTTGCAAAACATAAATTATTCAGGATGTTGCTCAGCCACACAAATGAGTTTTCTTGTCTAGGTCATTCATCTCACCTAGATGAGGGCTAAGTCACAAGAGATGCTGCTCTTTTCACTTGTACTAAGACCAAATTAATTGAAATATAAAATATCCATCCCCACATAGCAATGCTGCCTACAGAAAGGGGATGCAACCTGATCAGAGAGAGAAGGGATTATCCTCAGGTTCAGGAGGCATAGATTTTGCTGCTGGCTCTGTTACTGAGTGTCCTCATGCAAGCCATTCACCAGCCCATGCCCAATTCTCCTGCCCTGTAACTGGGACTCAGTGGTGCTTCACCTCCTCTAGGAATTGCTCAGAGTCTGTGGAGAAGTATATCTTCCGTGAAAGAAGCCTTCTGCCATCCAGGGGCTTTAGAAAAGTATTGAATGGACAGGTTTAGCCCTTGTTTTGTTCTTCTTTGGTTGCCAGTTACCTGGCCATTCACATTTGGAACATCTCATTTAATAGTGATTTACTTTTGGCTTGAAATTTCTGGAAAAGCTGTCCAATGCAAAGCTAGGACTTCAGGGCAAGAAAACAGAATCAATACTTGTTGATCTTTTAATAAACTCTGCCCCCAGAGATTGGGGTTTAGACCTTCACAATTTCCAATCTCTTCTCCCTGCGAGTGAGTGGAGTAGGTGGAGAGGAATGCTGAAACCAGGAGGGATATGTACCCAATATGTGATTTGTTCTTTGTGGAAAGACCAGCTTTGGTTCAGACTGCTCCAGCTGGTAAAACTTTCACTCTGTAAATTCAGTGTGAAACCAAATGTGTTTCTTGAAACAGAGCCTTGGAGGACTTTCAAAGATACCGGTAGGTCAGATGTATCCAATTAGTAAGGGCCTGTGACAGCAGGCGAGAGCCCTGAGGGGCAGGGTGGGGAATCTTCCCAGAACATCTTGCCTGCACCAGGCTGAACTTCACTGAGGTCACCCCATGGGTTAGAGCACAGGGAGTTCATGGTGGGGTTTTGGTGGCAGAGCCTTCTTTGAGCAGGGCTCACACAGGCAGTCATGTCATAGGCTGTCACCCCCACTTCTCCATCTACCTGCACGCCTTCGCGTATAGTGAGGAAATGGGAATGGAGGGATATTTCTACTCCTAACATTTTAATGTTTCTGTCTCTGCTGGCTGCTGTTTTGTAAACACGGCCTTTCACAAGATTTTTCAGCTTGACTTCTCTTTAACCATGCTCTCTATCACCTGGGAAAGTTTTATCCCTTGTAGTATGTCTCACCTCTTTCAGGAAAGCTTAAAAACAGGATTAGAGTCCCTGCAGGCTATGAGCTCAGGACCCTGTCTTGGAGCCCAGTACTGTTGGGAGAACAGCCCTGATACTGGCCTATAAGTACAATTTTTCTCTAAATCTTGGATCTTTGGATCAGCTGTCATTACAATGCAAAGACAGTCCAGAATTACTCTGAGTGTTGCTCACGTGCAAGGGCTTGAAACGTGACTTCTATTCATTGCTTACAGCCTCCATGCTGGATTACTCATTGGGTAAACTGACCAGTTTCTGTTTCCCACAGAGACAGCACCCAGGGCCTTTCACCTGAGAGGGTCTTGGGGCGTTTCACAACTCACACGTGTACACCTCTGCTGTGGAGAGGCAAAGGGGAGCCCAGGGCACTGCACAGGGAAAGGGTATGCAGTTGCAGTGGGCAGCTGGGCACAACTCCTCCTGCTGTCACAGAGCTTG
Source organism: Ploceus nigricollis (assembly GCA_013399945.1). Taxonomy (NCBI): domain Eukaryota; kingdom Metazoa; phylum Chordata; class Aves; order Passeriformes; family Ploceidae; genus Ploceus; species Ploceus nigricollis. The sequence continues at coordinate 146,965 of VXBC01011634.1, forward strand.
GGAACAGCCACACAGAAGCAGAGATAGGCTTAGCTGGTAATGCCTCAAGTGAGAATTAATGAAGGTGACCTTGGTTTAGGGGGTGAGACAGAGCTCTCAAGCAGCGTTGCTTTCCAATATACTATGGGCAATCCCCAGTCATTTTCCAAGCTGAAAAGGGGGAAAATAACACATCCCTAGTGACACCTGAAGGATGCTAGGGTGTTAGATGTAGTATGAAAATAGCTAGCTCTCTAAAGTGGGAATCAGGTTGAAAACTACATCAGAAACAAAAATATCCACATTTACTATCTATGTTTAATTATCTGAACTTCATCTTTACCAGGTGCCAAGTGTTCAATTACAAAAAAACACTGGCCAGGCAATTCCTGAGTCCTGTTCATAAGTAGCACTCAGGTGCTGAGGAACAGGGATGTACCTGAGCTGGCAGTAGGACTACTTTAACAGCAGTATTAGTTTTGCAACAGCTGCCAGTGACATAGGAACTGCTCCAGATGTGGGGTGTTTATGAGCTGATTTATGAACTAGAGTAGGATCACAGCAGCTATCTATGCTAATGGTAAGGATACAGAGGATGATGGCTGCCTCCAGCTTTGGCCCCTGCAGATGCAACTCACTTCCTAGCTTTCTGTCAGCAGAGGACAGGAGAGGGAATCAAAGTGCAGGAGCCCTTGAGGAAAGGATGAACAAGGTTTTGCATTTTAGATGGGCTTTAGGTTAGAAAAATAATAAAATCCGAGCATTTTAATAGAAAGATCAGCTCTAACATTGGTAATCTAGAGAGACAGCAGTGAGATGAAGAGAGACTTAGGGAATGTTTGATGTAAAATCAAGGTCGTGCCCTGAAAATCAGACACAGACGTGGAGAGAGGTATGTGAACCATTAAAATGAAAGGAAACCTGAGACAGTTGTTCCACCAGCTGCCAAAGACACCACGCTCTGTTTGTGCACGCTGGAGCCTACTCTCCTCCACATTTGGCAGCATGGCAGATGCCGCATTGTGGTATCATCAGAGGTGAGGAAACCCAAAGGATAAACCAGAAGTGACCTAGGAACATACCTTAAAAATTCCTTTCTACTCATTAATCTGACTGAGGAGAGAGGAAGGGAAAGTCCTGGCCCAGGAGCCAGGGGGCTGAAGCCCTCTGCTCACTTGCTGAGCTGACACAGAGAGCTCCATTCCTGCTCAGAGGCACCAGTGAGCAAGAAGGAGCTGCTCTGTCCTTATGTGTGACCAGGCAGCAGTGTCTTGGCAGATGCCACAGAAATCCACTGTGGTTCTTTTTGGGAGTGCCAGTGCGCTGCAGAGAGACCAGCAGACTCTTTACATGCAAGTTTGTACATTTCTGGAGGAGCATGAAAGTTCTGCTCCTTCTCATTTGATTATGCCTAGGCTGAATCTGAGAGAACCTGAAGCTGATAGCATTTTTACTGCTGGTTTTCACTGTGTGCTGTGACCTTCATTATCCTTGAAACATCTGTTGTTGCACCACCAGCCTTCACTGAGCTTTCTGCTCTTGACTCCCAACATGGGAAACTGACTCCTCAGTGCTTTGGTCCAGCCTCCCCACCACCCCTTGGCCAGCTTCTGCCTCTGCTCTGATGGGTGAGGGTGACAGGCTCATGACAAAGACAAAGCAGACGCTCAGGAGGGCACCTTGTACCCACCAGGCACTTGCAACTTCATCTGGCCTGGACCCCCCACTGCAAGGACAGCAGTAGATGCTCTGGGAGAGAGGCACAGGCTACCCACTAAGAGAAAGCCAGGCCTGTTTGTGTTTACATTACTGCAGGGATCACCTGGTGCTGCTTCTAGATTTAAGGCTGTGCCATCAGCAGCAGAGTGGCTGAGCCTGGGCGCAGCGGGGGCTGTGGCCTTGTGCCACTGCCTCCTGCAGCTCTGTGCTCCCTGACAGGACGATGGACTGTCACCACATCCTAACAGCACATGTGCTTACCCAGTCCCAAGCAGCTGGAGTGGAACAAGGTTTCCACGCCCGACCTCCAGATCAGAAAATCCAAATCCATGTGCAAAAGGACAGAGCATGGGAGCGATGGCATTCAGTCACCACAGTGCCATCATACACAGAGGAGGTACTCTTAAAACACTGAGCAAGTTGCAGAGTGTCATAAGGGCTGGAGAAGCACTCCACACCACCTGAGAACATGCAGACACAGTCTTTGGCACATCTTGGATGGAACAAATTCTTTGGTACCAGGCCTGGGAGGCAGGAAGGGGGCAGGTGAGGAAGGTACCACCCTTGCGCCTTTGTAACTTCCTAAGTTCCTCATCTGTCACCATGTGTCCCCATGTATCACTGAAGGTTGCTGCCTGCCTACAGCCTGAGGAAGTCTCTTCCATGGGAAGGCAGCCAGCAGCCCTGCCTGCAGCAGGACAGACTTTTCCAGGGAGCACCAGTATGAGGTTTCTTCCTCTTNCTCCTTGGGAAGGCAGCCAGCAGCACTGCCTGCAGCAGAAGGACAGACTTTTCCAGGGAGCACCAGTATGAGGTTTCTTCCTCTTTGTCCTTGGTCATCTAAACAACAGCTCTGATTAAAACCAGAAGCTGTTGTACACTCAGCCGCATGTGGACATCAGCCCAGCTATTTGGTCAACAAAATAAAAATTAAGATACTTAACTCTGAGCATCTGTTTTCTTGCTTTGTTCTTTTTTTTAGATTTTGGCTGAGTCCCTGTGAGATTGGACCATTTTCCTGACAGGTCAGCACAACGAGATGCCTTAAAGCTTTCTAAAGATTGGTTCTTTTACTTGATGATGGCCCAGAAAGCCAGTGGGGATATACAGTCAGCATCCACCCTTTTTGGGAAAAGGAGAGGGTGGAAGGGGAGAGGCCATGGTTCTGATTTGCTTGGCTTGGCGCTCAGGCTCACCGAGCTGTGCCTTATGCCGCAGTCACATGATTTGTGTAGCTGTGACACAAAATCATAAATCAATCCAGTTGGGCTAGAAAAGTTCACGAACCCTTACTGAACTTTTGGACGAATGTGGGTCGAGTTTCAGGCTCATAACGAAATCTGAAACCAGGCAGGCTTCAGAAGGATTTGCGTTTCATTGCAACCCTTTTGTAGAGCTTCACTAGAAAGGTTGTGGTCAGGAAAATGCTGGGTTTGGTTAAGAAAAAAGGTGTTAGCATGAGAGACTTTAAATAGAGCAACACTGACTTTATGAAATAGTTCTACTTACAGTTAGTGAAAAATGATTAGTTTTGAAAACATCCTCTTGTATAGCCAGGACTTATCTTCATTTCACTTACCTTCATTTCACATGTCCAGCATGGCTAAAACACCTGCTGGGAAGATCCATTCCAGCATATTTTGCAGATTTTCAGAGAGGTTTCAAATCTCTTACTCTTAAACCTATTTAATTGTGGTGATTTGTTTGAAAACTTTTTTGCTTTAAAATCAAACAAAAATATCTCATTTTATAGGCATGGAAGTTTCTCGAAAACATCTTAATGCAATGCTAGAAAAAGGTTTCAAGGAGCATCATCATTTTCAGACAGCTCAAAAATAATCTGTATTCCTCCCTTAAATCTGAATGCAGAAATGAAGCCAGAAAGGGCTTCCTTGTCAGGTTCACTATTGCTTTTCTGGCTGAGGGAGGTCAGGTTCTCCTGCTGCATCTCCCAAGATGGCAGATATCCTCAGTGGATTAGTTTGAGTTCAGATTTTGAATAAGCCTTTGCAGTGTTGCTTATTGCAAGTGGGCTGGGGACGACAATCTGGAGATTTTAAGATAATAAGATTTCAGGTCCAGTTTATTTGCCCTCTTCTATTTGAACCTTCAGGTTTCATATTTGCAACCTTTTCCTTCCCAGTGTGCAGGAATGGGAAAGCTGAGATCCTTAAGCACTCAAGGGGCTATACAGCCAATTTCTCAGGAGAACAGTAGAAACATCACGGCTCTTTCAGAAAAAAACTCAAGAACTGGCATCTGTTCCTCCAGATGACTGGGTGAGGCTCTGACTTGACTGAGCTTTGTTTTCCACCCTTTCACAGTACAAATTAATAGAAGCCTTGTTATACTTTACAATTTGTATTTCAAATAAACATACTGCATACTAAGAAACTGCTATGGCTATTCGGTCCAGTGTTTTCACTGTTTAGGATGACTCTTGCATTTGAATTAAATTGACCCTGGAGCAGATCCCAAATTAACAAAAACAAAATAAAAGCATGGGATTTCAGTCAGTTTAAACACCAGAGGATATAGAAGAAATACTGAAGCTTAACCAGCACTTTGTGGAGATCTGTGTCTCTCATGAAGCAAATTGTGCTGGTGCAAACAACTGACCTATGTGAAAAAGGACCAAAAAGGTCCAGCGTTCTCCTTATTGACAACATGATTGTGGTGATTCAGAGGAAAGGGTTAAAAAAGGGAGGATAGTGAAGTGCCTTTCTCAGGAAGGAATATTGAGACTCTCAGATTCTGAGCAGTGATTTTTATTTGGCCCGGGCAAAATTCAGTTTGGAAGTTAAAGGGAAAAATGAACTGAAAATCTCCGAGCTATGTACAGCTGTCCCGGAAAAAACAATGCTCTGGGCTAACTTCTGCTTCCATGGAGATGGATACACCTTGTGTAGGCTGCTGGAGGACTGGATCCCCAGGACCAAGAGCAGCATCTTGGGGTGCTCTGGACCTTGCTGGACCATATCCGCATTCTTGAAAATCTTGCTTTCCATGAGAGAGTCCTATGGGCTCCCTCTCTGACCTCTGCCTAGTGCATGTAAGTCCTGAGGGTCTAAGGTAAATCACACTGGGCTTATAGACTTACAGCTGAGTTTGGAAACTAATTTGTGGCTTTAAAATATGAGGTCTCAAATATGAGAACTATTCTCCTCTGTTTGTCAGAGCAGTGGATTCAAATCCTTCCATGCCAGAGGGACCCCAGGAGTAAGAATGGGAGAGAAGGCAGAGAAACGGGACTGGGCTTGATAGATAATATATGGCAGAAAGACAGTGTAGTTCCTTGGAGAGGACAGGGAGCATGAATTCTTCATGTCAGGAGATGAGGGACCAAGAAAAGCTGGAGAAAAGTCATCAGATAGAGAATATTTCAGCCAGATATAAGGAAAACTTTTCTTATCAAGCCAGGCAATTGCAAGTTGCTAAGAGTGCCGTAGAGTTGGAGTGGGCTCAGGATGGCAGCTAACAGAGAGCTCTGCTGGCACAATATAACTGCTGTTGGCTCCTGACCCAGTTATAACCATATATATATAACCATATAACCATAACTGCGTTCAGCACTCCCCTAGGACCTACAGCTGCAATGCCAACTCAAGGGGATAATACATGGTATCAAAAAGCCATTTAAGCATTGGAGATCTGCTGGCATACAGAAGAAGCCATTCTATTGCCGAGGAAATTTTGCAAGGGCTGCCACAATGCCAGTGGTATCACAGAATTGATCACAGAAGGGTTAAGGTTGGAAGAGACGTTAGCAAGTCATATTGTCCAATGCTTCTGTTCATGCAGGGCTCTACAGCAGGTTGCCCAGGACCATGTCCAAAAGGCTTTTGAATATTTCCAAGTAAGGAGACTTTGCTATCTCCCTAGGCAACCTGTACATCAGTGATATCAAATAGGCTTCCTGCCTTTCATGCACTCTGTGCACACCTTATTCTTGGACAAGTTCTGCGTGTAAGAGATCAGCACGTCCTTCAAGCAAGGCCAAAGCAGATGACTCACTGGATGCAACTTTCATCCCAAAGCATCCGTGTTTCAGCACAGCAGCATGCCTAGGAGCTGCTACCCTAAATCACTGTTTTCCAGACTTGAAGTTTTCCAGGTGGAGATAATTATTTAATTTCCTTCTTCTTTGACATTCAGGTATGCTCCACTTCATCAGAAGGATAGAAAGCACCATTTCAAACATGCTTCCAGTGGGAAAATTTTAATATGGAGAAAATTGCTCCCAGGGAGCTATAAGACTGAGAACTGTGCCATGAGAAGCTGTAAGAGTTGTTCTTTTACCTGGGTAAAATCTTGATGGAGAGTAAACACCCACTTGTGCTCTAACTGATAGCAGCAGGAACAAGGACAAGATGGACGTAAATCCTGCGTTTTGTAATGGAAGCGTTTCTGCTCCTCAAAATTCAGAGTCCTGTGTGCAGGGGACTTTCTGAATGTGTGGTCCACAGCTCTTTGTTATATACTGTGATTTTCCCCACTCCTCTACAGAGATAAGTAGGTAGGAGGCAGCTGTTTGGATAAGTCAGCAGCAGGCGATAAGATTGTAACAAAGCTGTTGGACGGCAGTGGAAACTTTCTATGCCACACGCAGGGTTTTTATCAGGGGTCTACAAATTGTCTTTGTTTCATTTAAAGGGCTTAACTTAGCTCATCCTCAAAGCAAAATGGCCTCATCCTTCCTGTCATCTTCCAAGATAGAGGAAGTGGTGATATGTGTGTGTGTGTGTTCCCTGTCAGTTGATATCACCTAACACCAGAGCCTGGAAACAGGCTTTTAAATCAGCATTTTGGGTTTCCTTTCCTTTTTTCCCTCTGCTTTGGTGACTTTGGCAAAAAGAGCCTCCGTTTCCTCCTTTGCTCTGATTAAACAAACTGGAGGATTCAGAGATGGTGTGAAATGAGCCAGCCCTGATGGGACCTAGGAACAGCCTTTCCTGTCCCTGTGAAACCTTAGTGCAGGCAGTGCTCACATCCCCTGCCTTGGTGCCAGGGAAATTGCACATGTATACTCCACGTGTAACCTAAAAAGCCTGGAAATCACAGGGCAGCTACTGAGGTGATAACTGAGCCCATGCTTGTAGACTGGCTTGCAACTGCTTAGCTCTCAGCCACTGCAAAAGCAGAGAGGCTTTGAGCACAGCTGTGTCAGCTCATCAGAGAAGGTGAATCAAGAGAACTAGTGTCAGAAAACTGATTGATGGAAGAAATCTTTTAGCTGGGCCTTTCAGAATCCAGAGATGTGCATGAAGGGATTGGCTTGGTAAAATCAGAGTGTGACCTGCACAGGAGTTGGGTACAGTCTGGAAGTCCCATGCACTGCTGTACATGTGGTGAGCACTTCTGCCCTGTCACTGAGATCATAGAGCAGCTAGCAATATATAACATGTAGCATTTCCTTAAAAACATTAAGTATCAAAACAAAGCAGTAGCTTGAAGCTGTGCACTGCTCCTCTGGCCCTAGGGACCAACACATCCCTAGAGTTCCAAGCTGCCTTGCAAGGCCAGTCTCTGCCCCAGAAGAATTTGCAGAGTATATGGACAAGACCCAAAAAGAATGGGAGAAAAAGGGCTAAGGGCTTATATTTATTGGCCAAGGGGACAGAAGAGGCAGAGGAACTTAGATGTGTTCCTGTTTTACTTCACGTGTCCTTGTTTTTCAGCAGCCAGAGGTCTTCCAGCCATGTCCATAGCCTGTGTCAGACACAGGCTCTTCCTCTGCCACCAGGACAGCCACTGTGAGGTTCTTCAGGAATGTTACTGCATGTTAAATCCTCATCCTGTCTCAGTACACATGACATTGCAAGCATAGACAGGCTGTTTCAACCTGATTTAACCAGGTCAAAGAGGAAATGTGCAGCAGAACAACTTACTCCCTGCCCACTGATAGCGCAGTGTTTAACAGCTTGCAGTTTGCTGAAAACCATGTGTGAAAAGAGCTATGCCAAATGAAACGTACCCGACATTAAATGCAAATTTTGTGACCAAGAAGTAAATTAAACAACTAAAAAAGCTGGAGAAATGTCTAGATCACTTGGATGGGTTTATGTATTTAAGAAAGGGTTGGCTTATGTGTTTGTTAGTAACACACCAGCCTCAGAAACAAATACTTTAAATCTTCTGATATGACTTTTGTCTGGGAATGAAGACATGAAACAAAGGGTGCATCTCACTGAAAACCCCAATCCCAAGCCCCGAATAACCCAGTAATAGTCTGCAGACCACTTTAAAGTTCTAAGAATTTTCTGCCTGATATTTCCTCATGCTTATTAGACATGTAGTGAAAAAGATGATTTATAACACAATCCTTATATATACAACCTTTCTTCTAGAAAACAATCATTGTTTGTGTAGTGCTGGTAGAAGCATCTCAGTTGTGAAGTAGCTTTAACTGCAGGGAAATGAGAGGTTGACTCAGTTAAAAACCTTTCAGCATCTTTATTTTAGTTCGCATTTATGAGGTCACTAAAGACACACTGAACAAAGGCAGGAGAAGACACTCCTTTTTCTACTGTTGACAGCCCTCAAATTGCCAGTGGAGAGGAAAGATGCTCTGACTTGCTCAAGTGGGGGAAGATGCCCTCACCAACACCAGGGTGAGTGGCCTGCAGTCCCATGGAAGCTCTGCACCTCATTCACCAACATGCAAGATTTTGTCCGTACATTTTGATGGAGAAAGTGCTTATAATTTTTCCTAACAAGCCAGAAGGAGATTCCTTCCATGTAAGACAACCCTCAGGGACTACTGAGGAGACCTGGGAGTTCTAGCAGGATGCAGCATTAGGAAAATAGGCAATGAGGGAGTGTCAGGACTCTAGACATCTTTGCGGTCTTCCTGCTCTCTGAGATGTCTAGTCCAGGCCAGCCTGGGGCCTCCCTGGACATACCTGCAGGGTCCAGATGACTCATTTTAACCAGAAAAATTGTACTGCCCAAATCTTCTTAGAGAAAGGAGCACTGATGAGGACACATTTCTCACTACTGTAAAAATGACCCTACATGGGAACTTCTGCAGAAATGCATACATGTACACATCTACATGTGTATAAACTAAAATGATTTAAACTGCTTACAGATCTGTCTAACTGCCAAGAAGTGATTTTTGAGTTCAAAAGCAGTGTGCTGAGAGGCTGGGGAGAGTACATGAAGAGGGAAAAGAGGAAAGTTCTATCTTGCTTTTAGCTCAACTTTTTTTTTTTTTTTTGCATTTATGACTATCATTTGGTAGTTTCTGAATGGGCTTTGGCCAAGAAATTCTGCAATTCTGGGTGTAGAAATCAGTATTTTTAGTTATGAAGCTCAGACATTGTGGTATTCACATTCTTTGGATCCTCTCTCCTGAGGTATAACTATTGAATCTCTATTAATTGCAGTTGAAATAAGCACAACACTACCATTACTTTCAGTAAGGTCAAGGCTGGGTCCATTACAGACAGAGATCCATTAAGCCCTTTATGTGCTGGCCAGGCCTTAGAAAATTGGCCTGGTGTTCTTGTTGTTCATTCCTTCTGGCTGCTGTTAATCAATTAATATTGAAATTGCAGAGTCAAATGGAGACTGGATATTAATATAGAGTGTGCACTGTTTCCCTGCAGGAATTCATTTAAAAGCTGTCATTAGCATCATGCATATACATGAGTCCAACAGAAAGCTATTAACTTATATATTCATCCAAGCAGGCTCAGTAAGTGCTTTACCATCAACAGTCTTGCTGCACTTGAAATTAAATATGTGTGTCAAGGTTAGCACTTCCTGGGCTGAAAAACTGAACCAGAAGAATATTAACAGATGTTAGCAATATGTGTGTTTGGGAGGAGAAGATCACACCTGAGTCTAGTCAGTGCTGAACAGTATTTGGGGCCTGGAGCTAATAATCTAGAAAAAGCCCCACTTTTAAGAAGCACAGACAGAGTTTGTGTTCTCTGCTGATGTTTTTCCCCTCTCAGTATGCCTAAATGGACTTTCTGACACAGTATTTAAACAATGACTGTGTTAAGTCTGTCCTGGGGCACCCAGGAACCTGCAAGGACTCTTGCAGCAAGACAAAGCCATCTAAAGAAATGTCTCTGGCTGATGCAGAATTGTTTGTTGTCTCCACCTCCCTGCTGCAGCCCATTACCTGGGGATAGAAGAACAATTTCTGCTCCCTGTCCCTGAGACAATCCTCTGGTTAGAAGCAGAAGTATCGAAACTATGTTCAAGGCAGCTGGTTTAAGTTGGCTTTAGTTTCCAAAAACATATTCTCATTTTAAAACACAATCATTAGCTGTTGCACAAAATTATTAACAGAATAGGTAACGGCTGTTCCTATTCAGGAAAACGCAAACTTTAAACTCTGTTGGAGAAAAGAGCTAACTCTGGTCTGAGATCAGATTTCCAGCTGTAAAAGAGAAAGCTCTGTCCAGAAGTGCACGCAGGACTTACCAAGTGGCAGAAATCCACTATGATCCCACATCACAGACCCCTTGCTGTCTGAGGGAGTGTGCACAGGAATCAGGGAAACAAGCAGTCACATTTGTAAAAGGTCCAAGGAGGGGAAATGCTATGTGAGAGCTGGGAATTGGCAAACACGACTCTTGTTTAAGAAAATAAAATAAAATAGACTAATAAGACAATCTGGGAAGCAATATGGCCAGTGAGTTGGACATTTGTTCTGAGGAAAATGTTTGGAAGCCATTTCAATGGATATAGTAAGAGAAGGGTGACCAAGCCCCAGCTAGATTAGAGGAAGCCAGCACAGATTGAGGCACAGGAGGATCGTGTCATGCTTAACTACTCTTCAGGAATCCTTTGAAGATACCACTGCCATGACAGATAAGGGCAATTTAGTGGGTAGCAGAATATTTTGATTTTCCAGAAGCATTTGACAGTTTTCCATACAGTAGATTAATGGCTTTTGTACAAAGACATTAAAGGGAAGATAAAACAGTGACTGGAATGGAAAAAGAGCTTAAAAATAGGAGACAAAGGTTGGCAGAGGATGGAAGGAAGCATTTCTGACTGTTTCTAAAACTGACATCACTTCTATTTATAGTGGACCCAATGATATTTATGTTGAAGCCAGTGGTAGTTTGCCACTGAGATCAGATTTGCAGGAAGACAATGAAAATGGGTGGTGTCCTGCTTTGATCTATGTACCTGTTCAGAACAGCCTAAAAATGGGATGGTAAATCACCTTACTGTATGAGCTGCAGACAGAAAACCTCTGGAAGTGCTGCTGTCTTCACTTGGAGGGTCTGGCACAGGGGTGAGTTCCCCCAGTCAAACCTGTGCAGAGGGGTCTGAGCAAGCAGCACTGCCTGCAGCCAGGCAAAGTGAATATTCCAATCCAAACCATTTCCTTGCTCATTGGGCCAAAAGTATTTCCCTGAAAAGTGCTATAGGAAGACCTGGAAGCAGGGCTGAAGCATCCAGTTTGAGGAAGCAAAGGGGCTTTTCATAATCACAGAATCACAGAATAGAATCACAGGGTAAGCTGAGTTGGAAGGGACTCTCAAGGATCATTGAGTCCATCTCCCAGCCCTGCACAGGATGTCACCAAGAGTCACACCATGTACCTGAGAGCATTGTCCACACAGTTCTTGAACTCTGTCAGGCTGGTGCTGTGACCACTTCCCTGGGGAGCCTGTTCCGGTGCCCAACCACCCCCTGGGTGAAGAACCTTTTTCTAATATGCAGCCTAAACTCCCCCTGACACAGCTTCAGGCCATCCTCTCAGGACCTGTCACTGGTCACCAGATAGAAGAGATCAGTGCCTGCCCCTCCTCTTCCCCTCACAAGGAAGTCGTAACTGCAATGAGGTCTCCCCTCATCCTCCTCTTCTCCAGGCTGAACAGACCAAGTGACCTCAGCTGCTCCTCATAGAGCTTCCTATCTATTCTTAATGCTGCAGGCTTGTACAGCAGTATCCTTAGCCTGTACCTGCAGCAGGATTAGGCCTCCTCGCTGTAGGGAGCACTGAGCCCTAAGAGTGAGCAAAGTGACAGTGGGATCTGCTCGAGGTCAACAGGTCAGAAGAAGTTTAGGAGACAGCCTGTGAGCTGCAGATCCCCAAAACACTGCAGATATTGTTCAGCAATGGTAAATGTTTCAAGTAATTTCAGTCCTAGACTTAGAATGATAGGACAGCCTCCAGCCTGTCATCAAACCATAGCCTGCTCATCACAGGTAGAACAGGGATTAGCCCTCAGTGAAATCCTTTGGTAGCCAGTGCTCTGTAATGCCTAGAGGTGATGAAGGGTGAAGGGCAGAGGAAAGCTGAGGTCCTGGCTCCATTGGCTCCAAAACTTAGGGTTGTCTCAAAGGAAACAGGATTTGAAGTGTCTAAACTCTTCCCTAGGCACTGCAGACAACTCTTTGTATGTGTCACTGTCCCCCTGTCAAGCTCCAGGAGTTGCCTCTGTTGGTGCACATTAGCAGTGCGAGTTAAAAGAGGCTTCATGAACAAGCATCTGAAGGCACAGAAAGCCACAACCGGAGGAAGCTTGTGCCAAAATTACCACCTCATGGAGGTTTTCTGCTAGCCCTGCTCTCACTAAAACTAGGGTGGGTCAGGCTTGATGCCTCTGAAGTTGTTGAATGGGTCAATAAAGTCAAATGCTATGAATTCAAAATTGGTACTTGTCTTCAAGGTCAGTAGAGTCATGTTGTTTGTTCAGCAGAAGGACATACAGATTTTCCTACTTTTCCAGTTGGATAGGGACTCTGGAGTTGTGTGCTACCTCCCTCTTAGGTAGAAGTATCTTTCATGTAACCTGATACCTTCTTCTTCGAGGATATTTTCTTGGTCAGACCCATAGACCTAGGCCTATATAAGAGATCTTAAAGGTGTTCAACGCATCTCCACTGAGTATCTCTAAGTTTACATTTGCACTCGATATATTTGCATTTGCACTCAAGTTATGGTAATTTTTGGAACAGGGCACCTAAGACAGTATATCACTGAACAATTTTTTCCCCAGAAACCTTCATTATCTCTCAGTCCTAAAAGAAGCAGTCTGAAAAATAGAAAAGCTTTTAGATAACTTTGCCTGAATACTTTCTATCTCTTTTCAGTTTTGCCTGTAGCACTTTATCCTGGCTTTCAGAATGGGGATAAAAATACAGGAAAAAATATATCATGTTCAAATGCCGGTGGGGAAAACAAACAGCATTCGAAACATATTGTTTTAAAATATAACTTCCTACCTGTGGTCTTTGTTTTTTCTGGAAGTGTCTAGAATCCTTGATAGCACTTGAGTTCTTAAAAACTCTTTAAAAACTTACTCAATGAAAATAAATCAAGATAAGGAATACATATGGTAACAATACTGTCTCCTGCTTGGTTTCAATTTGTTCCAGCTGTTTGCACGATAGGGAATTGCAAGGCCAGGAACACTGTGTTCATGACCATGTTACTGGAAGTGGCAGACAGACCACTTGGGCAGCTCACTACCCCTGTGAGAGCAGGTAAGGTAACAGAGAAGTCAGCATTCACCTTGTGGCAATCAAGAGTTACTTTGGTATAACAGGGGAAAATCCAGCTCCTCCAACTCCTTGAGGGCGCCATAAGAAAAGGTCATGATCAGCAAACAAAAAGAAAATAATATCTGGGTGTTCAAAGTCTGCCTGAAGTTTGATTTCGCTGCCAGAAAACCCAACACTAAAGTTTAAGATAACATTTAGAGGGAAACAGATGTACTTGGGTTGTTTATCTGAAATAACTCCTCATACCTCATAGCCCAGCTTTGTAAAATCTTTTTCTAACTTGAACATTTAATGTGGTCACTCCTTACAGCAGTAATCATTAGTGATGCACAGACAACCATCCCAAGGGAGATATACTTTACAGTCCTGCTTGTAAGTGACAGTAAAAAAAGCTGTATAAGTGTATGAGCTTAAATATACTATGTTGAATTCCCTATTAAATATTAAAAATTAAATTCTTACACAGCGCTTTCTCTTGTTGCTAGATCTCTACAAAATGTCCTATCCCTTCCCTCAGTGATACTATCCAAAACAGAAACATCACCTGCTGTGTAATGCATAGAAACATAAGGGCACTAGTGTCAATAGTCAGCTTAAATAAATGGCTGAGGATATGACTGTGCTCATTCCTTCCCTTATTTCTCTGTAGACCAGTTGTCATGGGAGGAGAGGAGTGTGTGTGGCACTCAAATGTACCAGGAGCTCTCACCAGTGGAGCAGAATGTTTGGCACCCGAGGTTATCACCTGCTGATGTCTTTCTGGGATTGCCCAGGTATGAAAAACTGTATTTAAAAATACCTTTAACAACCCCACCCATTACCCTGTGTTTCCTATCTCAGAAGTCCTTCAGGCTGCAATAAAGTTAAAACCAGGGTTAACTCTGCTGAAATTAATTGTGAGATTAGCAGAAGCAAGGCCTAAGGTGGAGCAATTTTTGTTTTACAAAACCAGGAGTCAGGACACAACTAATATCACAGCCTGGGGGGAATGGCAGCAGAGGCCAGGGTTCAATGGAATCAGCTCCAGAGCAGCCAATGGGCTAGCACCTGAATTTCACATTGTCTCCCTTGCTCCTGCAAAGTGAGGAAATTCTGTTTCCAAAGCCCCTCTACCCAATATCCCCATTTTGCTGCATCACCCATCTTGGGGGGGGTGGTGTGCGGCTGTTGCTACTGAATCCCCCTTGGAGAGGGCCAAAGGAGGTCTTTTTGCTCTAATTGCAACTTGTTTTCCCAGGGATCCCGGGCAGAATAGTGGGGAGCTTTGGTGGGGAAGCGGATATCATGACAAATTTGGGCGCTGAGCTCTCCTGGGCAGTGATACTTCAAGGACAGCAGGACGTGTAGGTCTATCCCTGGCGCTGCCAGTGAGCACATGAGGACAGCATGCTGCTTTCCCTCCTTGCTGCCCATTTCTACCTGCTGTACTGTAGCTACCCCACCTAATCCATGTGATCTTCCAGGCTGATGTTGTCCTTCCCAAGGTCTTTGCATTGTACATGCAACAAGAGGCATTTTTGCAATCTGGCACTGCTGTGGTATGAATGCTCCATTGGATCCTCGGGATTTTCAGTCCCTCTCTGGGCCTAAGTGCTGCATTCACACTTGTAAAATAAATTTGGAAAAAGTGATGCAAACGCTTAAGGCTGGCCTTGTAAACTTCCTGCAAATTTCTCATGGTAGAACAAATAAATTATATAAATATTTGATTATGATCAAAGTATAGAAAGTTTGTGATTTTTTATCTGCCACTGGGCACTAGGGCTTGTGGAACCTTGGGGCTGAGGGCTGGGGTGCAAGAGGGCATCTGAAATGTTGGTGGCACCAGAGGAATCCTTACACAAGCTTCAGATGGAAAAACGGAGATCAGGTGTATGGTGCAGGGAAATCTGTGCTCCCTACATGTTTTTAGGTTTTTGAACAAAAATTAAAGATAATGAACAAAGCTTTTAGGGGGGGCTATAACCATGAGTCCCATCCCTGATCTGCTGTTTCATGTAAGTAAAATACAGTGGGCTAAAGATGTGGCCTAAAGAGACCTGGCCAATCCTCTGAGCTAAATCTCTAGTTCCAGGTGAAAAGAACATTTGTCAGATCTAAGTAGAGGAACTTACAGGGACTGGAAATAATGCATCTTATTCCTGTGTTGTAAGGAACACTTGATGGGTGAATACAAGAGAAGGGCACTCTGCATCCAGCTGGGCTCCCTGCCCACAGTGTGAGTGCTCACTAACACTGTCTCAGGGCTCACCAAGAGTCTCTGAGAGAAGCTGTGATGGCATCCTCTGAGCAGCCCAATTAGAGGCATCACCAAACAGAGGCCTGCATAAACTCTGCTGCAGCTGCAGGACAAGTCCCTCCTCCCCATGCCCTCTGTGCTCAAGGCACAGATCAGTGTAAATCAAGACAGTCCTCAGCCAGGGAAGCAAGGATCTCCCAAACAAACACTTGCCCTTTTATTTGTTCGTGTGACCATATTTGTTGGATCTCTTCCTTACCAACTGCTGTCTGAAGTTGAAAAGACACTGTTTGTTTTTTATCTTTGTTTTTCTCTGCAGCTGTGATCTATGATAAACACGATAAAGTGATGGCCTAACATCTAGGGCCAGGTCTTATGGAAAACCAGCATTTTTCCTCATTCCTGTAGGAGACAGCAAAAGTGCATGGTCCTTCTTGATATGAGCTACTGCAGCTTGAGAGCATCATCTTGAGCAGTCTCTCTCCTCACGGGGCAATTGCCCTTCCTGGGATGCTGCTGCTTACATCCCACAGCACCAGCATACACATGCTCTAAAGCAACAAGGTATAAAAATACTTTGAAAGCTGGCCAAGGAAGATGGCCAGGAGCTGTGAGGAAGAGAAAGTTTTGAACAGTGCTGTATCTGAAGCAAGATCTCCACCTTCTCAGAAGAAGGGGGGTCTTTGAGGTGCCTGATGAAGGGAACAGGCACTCAGTGGGGCAAAGCAGCACTCAGCAAGCAACCCTGCCCTGTTCCTCACATCCAGTGTTTTCCAGAGCTGCCTCATTATCTCATTTCAAGAGTAAAATCTGATTAGATTTAAAAAACAATCAGTAAAATTGAAAACATTCAGATTTTCCATGTGCGGGTGAGCAAACCCTTGGGTTCGAGTGTTACTGAATGGAGAATACAACTGCAGCTGGCTGGGATTCCCCTCCCACCAGGATAGGAGCAGGCTGTGGACCTTCCCTGGAGCTTGCCTGGGCACTGCTGCAGGAAGCCTGCATTCATGGACACATTTTGTTCAGTGACCATGAGGTTGTCACTGACCCATCACAACTCCTCAGCTGAAGGCTTTTGGCCATGCTCCTGTTACTGAAGTCAGCAAGAACAACGCAACTGATTCAAGCAGGAACAGAATTTGGCTTGACAGAAGCAAACAGAAAGGCTGAGACAATGAGCCCTCTCAATTGCTCAGAAATAATCTTCCAGCTGATGGGCATAAAACTGTATTTACAGAAAAGGCCAAGCTGATTTTCCATAACTCTCCTGCAAGGCAGCCCTCTTTCCTCTGCTTGTCTTATAAAAGGAGAGAAGCCAGCATTAACAGCACTGTTACTATAAAATAAATCAACAGATTGGAGGCATCTTTCCAAATAGACAACTGTGTTTATTAGTACAAGATACTAGTAAAAGCACTCTGTAATGAAGATTTCCTCATTTCTTTGTTTTATGTTTATTATAGCCACTCCTCTGTTGCAACAAATAAAATTGACATGAGGATTATTAGAGTCAAAGGCAGACTTAGATTTTTTTTAATGTGCTTGGGGTAACTAACACAACAGACAGCAATATAGCAGGAACTGCAAAGGGAGTAGTTGTTTCATGTTACAAGGCAGACCAACACAAATTTATGTGGGTAGTTTCCTGGGAACTGATCCAAAAAGAACCTTAGATGTCACCATCCCCAGCTCCACAATGCTGAAGTTTCACTGTCTATTCCCAGGGGAAAGTCTCCAGCCTCAAATTATGTTCTTAGCATGGACAGAAACAGGATGCAAAGTGGGATGCCACAACTCAATACTGAGCACTGCAAATGATCAGCTTTAATGGAAATGAGCCTCCAAAAGTCTCTATTTAGGCACTGAAAATAGAAAATACAGATTAACAAACACCTAAAATATATATGAATAAATGTTTATAAATTGTTTTCTCATCAAGAGATGCTGATCAACCTTGTACTTCTGGAAAAGTGATCAGGGGGAGTATGAGAAATATATTCTGTAGAACTTTCTGACATCAATAAAGGGCTAAAGTATATAAGCCTTTTCCAGGGTTTTAGTAATCAGCTCAGGTTAACAGCTTGAAGCAAAATAACCCATCTGGTTGTTATTCTGTGGTAAATACCCTGGGGCAGCATGTATTGGTTTGTTAGCAAGCAGTGGAAGTGCAGAATTTGAAGGCTGATTTTAAAAATTCCACATTCCGATTAATTGGAGTAATTTGTTAATTACACACTACATGAAAATATGAGTTTGAATATAGGCAAAATAAAGACCCCCCACAACATGCATTTATCTTCTGCAAGAAATAAAGTATGAAGAACTGCCAATACTGAACCTCAGCCGTGCTTGCATACTGCAGTGCTGCCAAAGGCAACAGTGTGAAAATCTGCAAGACCCACATTCGTCCCTGGTATTATTCAGCTCATTCTGGTGGAGGTACAGCTGGGATAAGTTAGTCTCAATAGGGATAGACAGACAGAGCTGCCTGTCAAGAGCAAAATCAGTGTACTGCTCCTGGGAGAAGAGCAGATACTAGCCTGCAGCACAGGAGTGGGTAGTGCTCAGTTTCTTCCATGTAAAAGTGCAAAACATTCCCAACAAACTGGCTGTCCCACAGAGCTTCATATCCAGCTGTAGGGTGCTTTCCAGCCTTAACACTATTTCCCCACCCACAAAACAAGAATAGGGACTTAAGTGGCCAACCAGGAATATGAGAATGGGGCAAGAGTGGTGATATTCCTCTGAATACACTTTTCCCTCCTGTATGTGCCTTTGTGGTTTTATTTCTCCAAATAGTACTTGTCTTGGCATTTCATAGTCTTTGACAGATTTTAAAGGAAAGCAAGTCCTTTGTGAAAGCACATCTCTTCTGGTGCTTTCTTACACAGACTGCCATGGTTCCTGCCTTATGGTCCCAGCTCCCTAGCAACAGATGCAAGATGCCAGTTTTATCCCTCCTCCATGTTTCATGGAGATTTAAGCTCTTGATCCCACACATCTACATGCATTTGACTGCCTGATCTTTCTGCACAGTCCGAACAACCCATGTCTGTTGCTTCCATGGAAAAGATGATGAACCACCAGGGACAAGGCCTCAGAGCTGCTTTGAATTGGTACATCCTCACAGTTTCTTCGATGCTTGGATAATTTACTCAGAGAGCCAGTGAAGCTTATGCTTTGCAGACCTACACTGGCAGATGCTTCCAGCCTTGAAGTCATCCACCCCAAATTCCTGCTGTAGCACAGATAAATTGGTCTATGAATTTCTAATGACCTGTCATGCAGCATGGAGATACCATGACATTTGTGTCAGTGGAAGACATCAAACCTTTCCAATGTGTCTCTGTTGTGTTCTGCATTGGGATGAGCCAGCAAATGTCAGAGCTAGGACTAGGGCCATGGTGTAGTTTCAAGTATGAATTGCTTGTAGTGGGGCATTCTGCAGGGTACTCAGTTAATTTGGCTTGGTGCTGTAGCAGTCCCTGGCAGAGAGGCAGCAGGAGAAGTAAGGCTTATCTGAAGGGATAAATCAATTATTACACAGCCCAATAGGCTGGGTTTCTCAGAAAATGTGTTGTTGTTTAGCTGATTGCCATCTTGGAGACAGAGAGAGTGCAAAAAAAGGACAGAAGTGTGTGGGAAAGAAAACAGGGTTGATATCAGACATTTGGTATGAGAGCTAGCTCTGTACTTGACTAACTTCATCTGTGTGCTGCTGGGAGTTTGGGTAAAGCTGACAAGGATTTGAATGAAGAAATCTGGACAAGGGGATGAAATGAAGTGCAAAAGAAATATAGGCTGAATTTCAAGACCTAATGTTCAAGTGTGAGGGAATTTTTTTAAAATAAAGATATCAAAAAAGAACAAAATGTCCTATTTTTTTCCAGCGTCTGTGTGCAGTCAGACAATATACTAAGGAAGGTGCTGCCTCTCTCCCTGCCCTGTTTATGTCCATAAGCACCCCAGAATCAGTTCTCAGGGAGAAGTGAGTCCATACACGTGCACTACGGATGCTTATGGTCCCACGGCAGGGCTAGGCAGGTGGGCAAGGAGGCTGGGGCTTCACTGGCTGAAGCCTGGGTCAGCTCACCTAGAAGTGAACAGATCCATGCTGCCTTGCACTGGCCCACAGCCTCTGTGCAGTGTTTGCAGCGTAAAACAGACCCAGCTCAAGGAGTTCAGATCACACTCACCTAGAGCAAGATACTGTGCAAAGAGCACATCCTCCTCTATCAGGAGCTCAGCTTCTACATGCAGCATCAGGTCTGAAATCAAAGATGGATCTTAACACAAGGAGGCAGGTGCCAGCTCTAGATGTCTGTGCCACTCAGGCAATTAACTGACAAATATAAACCAGATCTCCACATTTCAAAGCTCATTTGCATTGCTCCTGAGACAGCCTGTCGGAAAAAGATGCAATTAGGTTGAAGCCGACAAGATTTATGCATGGGGGGAAAAAAGAGAACAAAAAGCGAATCTGTTGAACGCCCTAGGAGAGTGGCAGCACTGGCATGAGCATCCTTTGCAGGAGAGCAGTCAGCAGGGCTATAGCAGCCAGGAGAGAGGCACAGAGCTGCTTCCCCCCACCTTCAGAGTCAGCAGGGAGGGGATGCTCACAGCGATGAGCACTGAAATGTTGCCGGCAGCCTTGGTGGGAGGCTGCTGCTGGCAGTTCAGCTGCTACATCGCCAGCCCAAGCTGCCATCCACCCTCAGCCACATGAGCCGGGCTGTGTGCACAGCTCAGCTGATCCTCTGCCCCTTGCAGAGTTCAGCTTCTGCTCATCATGGATGATGCACGTGGGCATGAGGATCCTGAAGATGTAGCCCTCCAGATAATATTCCTGCTCTAAATAGGAAAGTTATCATTCCAGGACCATGTGCAAGCTCAGCGGCCATCACAATAAATGAACCTGCAGATCAGACATCTGAGATACACCTACCTCGCATTTGCTTAACGAGCTTAAACAGGAAGGTGCCAAAATCTTTAAGGCTCTCTTTTCTCAAAAATAGGAAAACTCAAAGTATATGGCATACCTCTTCTTCAAGAGTAAAATCACAACAGTAAAATCAGCTGTTTAGCATTCTGCACTAAGAAGACTTGGAGTTATTGTGAGATTCATACTTGAGAGGAGAAAAAATAAAGCTTTGCCTTGAAAACCACATTTAAATCTGCTCTGTGGTAAAAAAATTGAAATAATTACATTATTAAAATGTTTTAATGGTAGTTGGAGATTGCTCAATTGGCAGGGAAAAACACATTCTCTCTTCCCAGTTTTTTTCTTTTGGCACCACTCTGACAGGAGCTAATGGTGTCTAAGCAGCTCACTTTTTAGTCTGGTCCTTTATTTGCCACTGGGCAGACATTTCAGCAGGCTGTAAATAAAAAGCACTCCTGCTTTCACTCTCCGGGCAGCATGGAACTGGGGCAGCCCTGGAACTCTGCCCTGCTGCCACAGGCAAGCCCAAAGCTAGACCGTACAGCTATATTTTAACCCAGATAGGCAACACTGTCAAGAGTCCTCTTGAACAACTGAGTCTCGACAGACAATATATTTGCATGTGAGTAAGCAGTAGACAAAGAGAAGTGATCATTCTTGCCTTTGTCATGCTGGCTCCACTCAACAGTGGTTGCATGGCCTAGGGCTTGCAGCCTAGACTGTGAGCTGTTGATTCCTATCCATCTCGCCCATGACACTCACAACTTTCTAAATCTTTCTTACATCCTCTTTCATGCTACCTTTTTGAGGCTTAACAGTTGTAACCAACCCAGCCATTCCTTGTAAGAGTACCCTCGGTTGTGCTGTTTGCAGACAGGGACCCAGAGCTGCACAGAGGTGAGCTGGGACTCCCATCTCTGGCAGCAGCACCTCTGTGGATGGAGGTGCTCTTTCCATGGACCTGTCTTCTCAGAGCCCATCACCACACACACAAACTGGGAGTTGTCCTCCCCTCCATACGCACCACCTCACAGTGACATAAGCAGTTTGACTCACAATCTAGACAATTTATCTACAAGAATTTGATTTGCTTTTTTATTGCCAGCCTTTCATTATATCCTCTTGCAATTCCTAACAGTCTGCCTTCATTTTAATACCCTGAACAACTTGGTACTGCCAACAAATGCTAACTCAAGGCTCCCTTCCCTCTCCAGATCATTTATGAACACATCAAAGAACCCAGACTTGGCACAGATAATTAGCACAGGTAAAAGACCTGCACAGCTCCTTTGATGACTTCCCTCCATAGAGAAAAATGACCATGTACTTTCATTTGTCATTTTCTATCATTTAGCCAACTATTTGGGTTGATGAGGATCCTATCTCTTGTTTCCTGGTTACTTAGTTTTCAAAAAATCGTTATGAGAAGACTGTAGGAAAACCAAAGAGACAATGTCACTAGCATCACACATTAACTGATCTCACCAAAATGCCCTGAGAGGCTTGTTAGGCAAAACTTCCCTCTCAGAAGCCAGGCTGAACCTTTATCACTTGCCTGGTTTTGTTCAGATGTCCACTAACATTATGCTGTACCAGAGTCTGGGCTAATCTGCCTGGCACAAATGTAAGAGTTGTCATTCTCTAGATTCCTCCACACTCTTCAGCCCCTTTACATATGATTACAGCTACATTTGCCTCCCTGCAGTCTTTAAATGCCAGTCAAATAGTGCTAATTGTTACCTATTTTTTGAATAAAATTCTGTTAGATTTCATTTAATATTAATTACCTTTAGAATTTCAGACCTCTGATTCTATGGTTAAGATTTTTCAGGACGGAGAGGAGACTTATACAGGTGTGGGATTTCAGGAAGGACTCAGTTTTACCCAGGAGCATG
Organism: Ploceus nigricollis; assembly: GCA_013399945.1. Classification (NCBI taxonomy): domain Eukaryota; kingdom Metazoa; phylum Chordata; class Aves; order Passeriformes; family Ploceidae; genus Ploceus; species Ploceus nigricollis. The sequence goes on from VXBC01011634.1 coordinate 169,223, forward strand.
AATTAATTGTCAGTTCACATGGTAAGCATACATATGGCTTATTTGCCTAGCCACACAAGTTGTTAGGCATTCAATTTGCATACAGCAGGACTTTGCTTGCACAGATGCTGTCAAGCATGAGCTAACACATTCATTTACTGAAAAATCCATCTTGCTATATTTCATTGTTAAGTACAGAGTGCTTTATGCATAGTTTATCTTGTACTTTCTCTTTATTTATATCTCTTGTCCTCACTACTCTATTTTTTTCCCAAAAAGAATTCTGTGTTTGGAACGGTTATGTTGATGACCTGTTGAAGTCTTGAAAGTAAAATTGACTCATCTCCACTGAAACCAGTGGAATACTTGACAGAGATTTCAATGATGCCAGAATTTCATCCAGATCTGCTCATTATTCCTGCTAGTAGTAAGAGTAGTAAAATTCCTTCCCCTCCAACCATACTCCAAGGATAAGTGCTGTCAGCTCTGGAGAGCTTCCTGGGGATCCGTGAAAGAGCTCTGAGCTAGAATGCTGAAAGCAATGGCAAAAACTCACTCAAAGGTGACAGAACTGGTATACAAAATCCAGAGACAAAAGAAAGAAGCTTTAAAAGACTATGAAGTGTTTGGGCAAAAGTATAGCAAACCCAGAAAGTACTTCATGGGTGCTGGTGAACTCAACAGACTGACTAGAAAGCCAAAATCAGCACTACTGAAATATTGGTGCTTATAGATTAGATCTTGACACAACTTTAGGGGAAGGTCCTGTTCTAAAAAGGACAAGATTATGATGTGAGAGATGTAGATAGAGGCCATATCTGTGTTCTCAGTAATGTCTGTGGGAAAAGTGCTCTCCAGACATAAATTCCAACAACTACTAGAAAATATCTAAGCAACCTGTAAAACACTCTTGGTAGTATTGGAGAGTAGAAATAAACAACAACAAAAAATTATCCTCTGCCTTTATATACTTTCTACCAACTATTTCTGTCAATAACTTTGGTTTTTGTGCATGACCAGTACAGCAAGACTTTGCTGGATATTGTGTACTGCAAATCAGACAGGATGCGAGATATCTGACAGCGATCTCAGAGATTGGTAGACATCTCTGACAACCTAAACTACCATTCACTCAGATTTGGTCAACAGTGAAGTGATGCTGAAGAAATCCAGCCCTGATGACTTTCTTTCCTCCCTCCTTTAGAATATAGGGTTTTTTTTTTTAAGCATAGAAAATGTACTTTTTCCAGTTCAGTCTAGATACTTGGTCTCTTATGATTGCCTTTAGATGGATCTGATTTTCGTGCTAGATTTTACTAGGAAGAGTAAGCATTTCAAAGCAGGAAGAACAAAGAAAAGGGTCCATAGCTGTGGCTTTCTGTAAGTCAAAGTATAGATTGGTTGTCAAAAACTAACATGGAGGAATCAGAGCTAAATGCCCAGGTGCCAGTTTATGAGTTCCATGAGAAGTCAGGTGTCTACTTAAGCTCCCCCATTAAAAATAAAGACCCAAGCTTCCCAAAACAAATTTCCTTTGTATGTGTCCCAGACAAGCAAATAAAGGGAAGCATGTGGGATATTGTGAAATAACTCTGCTGTTCTGCATAAGAGTGAGTTTATTTTTATTAGCTATTCTTCATGTAAGCTGTTGCCTTTTTCAGGCACCTCACCTCAGACATTCCTGGCAGGCATGGCTCACAGTGCTGGCCTCTGATTTATTAATGAAATCCACTTCATGATAGCAGAATTATTTTCCACGGGGAAATGTCATGTTTTTGGAGATGGGACAGAGGGCTCTGAAATTTCACCTGAGGCATCCTGTCACTGTCCAGCAGTGGGTTGCAGTCCAGTCATGTCATCCCAAAAAGAATTGCGTGCCCATTGTAACATCCAAAGCAAATTTATCTTGGATACCACTCCATAGCTATCAATCAAATTGATCTGAATAAAAGTCTGCTCCCATATTTCCATGATTATGGTCAGTTAAAATAATTTCTTACAGTTTGATTAATTCTAAGCTTTCTTTCCATGTGAATTCACAGTTATTTAAGTGGTAATGTGTCCTGCTGCAGTCTCCTTTGGGAAGAACTGAGTGCTGTGGGCTGGTGGAGAAGAGGCAGCTGTGACACTAAAATCCTACCTTGTATATAACCAGTGTGAAAGCAGGCCCAACACACTGAACAAGCTCAAAGATTGGACCAGATTCACTCAGGGAAAAGAGGGACATTTCTGTGAGATGCAGACCCTTACCTGGGCTGGCTTTGACCCAAACAGGCAGCTGAAGGAAGGACATGAGCATGAGCAGAGAGCATCTCTTGCTAGTGCCTCTGCCTCTCCTAAGAGCTCATCCAGCTGCCATAGGGTAACCATTTCTGATCAAATCTTCCCAGGCATAGACACTTAATTAGTTTATTTGCAGAGAGAGTTTGAAGTTTCAGAAGACTCAGGATCCATTTATTTCCTTCCTCCTTACATTTCACTCACACATGTCTTTCTTCCCAAGCTGCAGCCAGAATCTGGAGCAGAGTGCCAGCCCAGCATGGGCGTGCACCCAGGGTGGAGAGAAACTTTAGAAACTTTTGATTAGCCAGGCAGCCATTTCATTTACAGACAGCAGTTGAGCATCATCCAGGAAAATGAGTTAACTGAAACATAATTAACTGCATGTCAGCAGAGCAGTTGAATTAGTCTGTTGAGGAAATTAACAGGCACACAGATTCAATAGGGCTTCTGAAGAGCCTGAAGAAGTCGAATAAAGGGACACAACAACCAACTCACACTTCTAATTAGAGAAGAAAGTATGAATGAAGTACAAAGTTCTCCCAAATCTCACTCACCTTTCACATGCCCTTTCACAAAGGGATTTCTATGTGTGGGAACATTTCAGGCACATCTAGAACTTGTTTAATCCAAAAGTCAAACCGTGTTGGCAAGTTAGCTCAAGTCACTTTTTGGGCAGAGGGGGGCCAGTTTCTGAGGCAGTCAGTCATGCACTTGAAGTAATGCCGTGGGAGTTAGGAGATCAGCCATGCAGAAAAGCCAGGGAGCTCTGCACGGCAGCTCATCAAAGGATACTCGGAACACTCAGAAGTCAATCCTGATGCTGAAATCCAGGCTCAAGTTTCAGTTTCAAGTAAATTCAAAGTTCACAAGTGGGGATATTTTCTCACAGGTAGCAGTAAGCCTCTTTACTCTGCCTTCATGCTCCCAGGTCAGTTTTTTGCCTTGGATAATTAAACCCAGTGTGAGGCTGAGGGACTGTACAATAGGGCACACCCTGGAAAATACCCTAGGAATTCTGCATGGCTGACAGAGCTTGTGTCTTCCCCAGCCTCCCACCTGCATTCAATTCAAAATCCCAGAGCTGCAACCCTACTTTGGGCATTTCTGCAATCTGGGTTCTACTGACCTGGGACCCCTTTGCCTCCAGGGCTTTCGGCCCTCCTTTGTCAAGGAGGTGGCATTGGGGAGCCCCAACTCTACAGCGCTCTCACTCAGGGCTGAGCCCTCTGTGTTTTCCTAGGAATTAAAACCCTTTCCTGCTTCAAAGGTAAATACAAGTATACTCTTTCTATCAGCTCTGGTGGATACTGGAGTTGTCTTCAGGACCAGACACTTTTCTCAGAAAAAATCTCTTAATTCCCAATATATTCCAAGTGCTTCAAGAACTGTAACATGGCCTTTTACATGCTCAAGCTCTCACTTTCCACACAAATATAAGCAAAGACCCAAAACTTCCCCTGGCTGTAAAACTCTGACTTCACAGCCATGTGTGAATGGCCAGGTGAACTTCAGTTGCCCTCCTCGCTTTTATTCATAAAATCATATTTGCTATTACTTCTGATAAGAAAAGAAAAATCAACTTTCCAAACATAAATGGAAAGCAGCACTCTGTTTTTCTGATCTGTTTTGCCACAGTCTCAGGTTTAAACCAGGCCCTGATGGCCATGCTTGTTATTCTCCTGTGGGCAATGAGGAAGCAGTTTCTCAAGCTAGAGATGTAAACTGGAGTGATTCATTGTGCTTTACATGCCTCCTGTGCTTTTCCTGGCCAATTTAGGTAAATACAGTATCGGAAACCAGGTTCTGTATGAACAATTGTGACAATTACTGCTAAGAGCCCCATCACTTTTTACTTCATTTAATATTCTCTGTAATTATGTTAGTCATAAAGAAAGTCATTCCGTATTAATGTGGATGTCACATGCCCTTTCACGGAAACCTCAGCAATAATTAATGCTCCATTAACACCTTAAGTGTCTTGTTATTATTTATTCATTTAGCATTAAAATTGATAAGGCTGTCTTAGGGAGGAAGGAGTCAAGATATATTGTATGAAATCCTTTTTTTTTTATGAGTGAATGACCACACTGTTCCTGCAAGGGCCACGGGACATTGGTTTAGTGACAAATGCCAGTGGGTCTGTAGCCTTAGCTATACTCTGCTCCCTGCCTGCTGCTGTGCTATAGATAGCTCAAGCTCTAACAGGAGATAAGCAAGACACTTCAAGAAAACACCAGAGGAAAATCAGGAGATGATGTCTGGCAAGCCTTTTGGCAGAGACACTGAAGACCCAGGAAAATTTCATTCTGTTCCCATCTCTATCACACTTCCAGATGTCTGTGTACAAGCCATGCAGGGTGAGTCCTCACCCTGTCAGAAGGTCAGGCTTTCAGCCCAACAGAGAGCATGGGGTGCCTTCTGTTTTCTTGTTTCTTTGTGGCCAGAGACCCAACATGAAATATTTTGTTCAAGCATAATATGATTTTTTGTCACTTTTTTTGATCCACCAAGAAAAAAATTGTTTTTCTAGAATCAGTAGGATCTTCTCTGTGTTTTGATTTTCCCTTTAGCTGCTGGAAAAAATCAACCATTGTCTGGGTCCAAACTTCATTACTGCATTTGAATTAAGCATCTCAGGGTCTCCTTCAGAGCCTAATGGATTATCCTTGGCAGGTGGCAAGGTGACCTGCCCAGGGTCACAGAAAAGGAAATCTGTGGCTGCTGGTAGCGAAGCTCTCTCTGGAAACTGTGGTATATCTGGGATGAGGATTAAGGTTTTCCACACCCCAGCCCTGACTATCACTAGTGGTCTCATCCCTCCTGCCCAGCTGTCTCAAACACGAGGGCTGCTGCCAGCTCTGCATCCAGAGCAGGGTCTCTGTGTTTCCCTGCTTCTATAATGGCTGTAACTGATTTTCCAGCTATTACTGTCATCAACAACTCTATTAACAAGAGACATCTAGGCAAACAGCAATTCCCCTTATGGCTGAATGTAATATAGGCTGGAGTTTCCCAGCTGAGTCTGGGCTGAATGTATCCTTCTCACACCACAACTCTGAAGACCTTTTTCTTTCTTTCAAAAGCAACAGGGAGCACTGCATGCTGCATGACCCCTAGTCTCCAATTAAACTATCCCACAGCTCTTACTGACTTCCAGAAGTGGATCTGTCAGAAGCATGGTCGTTGTGTTGAGATCTACCACCAAAGAAAAGAAAACCCAACAGTGCCTGAGGAGACAGACTTTTGTTTGACACTCTCTTCCATCCCACACACCTGCATATATATATATATATCTATAGGTATGTATTTCCACACACACAGTATAGCTTTATAGTAATTATGTCTTGTCACTCACTGCAAAGCCTCAGTTACATTAGCCAGAGCCATATGTTTTTTGCACATGTTGAAATGTCATATATTTATGCTGCTTTTATAGTTTTCCTTCCTTGCAGGAACAGGATGTGCTGCCTCCTTTTTTCCCTACATTTTCTTTTCCTTCCTCTCAGTATCATCTGCTACAGCTTCTTTAAAAGAAGCAGCTCAAGCAAACGGGGTGCTCCTTGCACTACTGCCAAGACGCGCTGCCCAGCCCTTGGTTTCGAGGGCATTTCTAACAGGAACTGAGGGCTCACCTCATGTATTTCTATCCAAACTGTGCACTACTGACACTCATCATGTGCCCAAGCTGCCTGACCATGTGACTTCTGTGGCTTGGCAGGGCGTAGCTTGGCAGATAGGCCAGGCAGTTCATCACTACCCACCACAGGAACTCTCCATGCTGCTTTTCCTTTTATCCTAGAGATTGCTACTATAAAAAAAAAACAAATACAGCAAGGTGCATACAAATTGCAAATAAAAATTTAATGGTGGCATCCTTCAGCACTCCATGAAGAGTAAAGGGCCATTAGCCTCATTAAAGCAAGGAAAATGATTTTTTTGTGCTCCCATTTTCCTCTTTACTGCAGCGAGTCTTCATGAGCGCACACACGTATCTGTGCCTTGGGAACCTTGCCTTGAATTATAGCTTCTCATTACAGGGAAAAGGTGTCAGCTTCAGTTTCAGCTTTCCTTGCAAAATGTTTTGCTGCCTTTCCTCCACAAAGGAGGCCCCGTTCTAATTCATCCTGCATCTTTACAACCAGAGGATACAGCACAAGAACCTGGGTCTGAACTCGTCATGTCTGGGTCTGACCCTCTTGGTCCCTCCCAGGTGTTAAATTCTCTACTATACTCCTCTATCCAATGTACAATTCTCAAAATCAGTAACTCCTTCCTCTCCATTTCCACTTCATGGGCTATACTTACCCACAGCACAGTAAACCCACATGTTTTGGCTTCTCCATCACAGCATGATTTTCTGTGGAGATGAATGCTTTTATTTTTGCAGCTTCCTTCCTTCTGAAAATAGTGGGCTGGATTTTCTCGTCAGTCATCTACTTGTAGTAAAATCAAAGATATTTCACTGAACCATGTGGACATGGTTTTCACTGACTCTGTAGGCTGGTCCCCAATCTATGTCAGTGTAATAGAGATTAAAAGCAGGCCTGGATGGCCAGTGACCGTTGACACTGATGGTCCTGCATTGTGTCATGGTAAGGTCAGGACAGTCCTTATCTTTCTACTTTGATGTGAAGCACTGAGGATCCACATGAGTTACCCCAGTTTTGGTCTGTGTTTGGATCTGAGTCTGAATTTTCCGGCAGAAAATTGGCATTCAGACCTAGATGGGGCTCTGTCGTATCAATTGCAAAGAGGAAGTTGTGAAATGTGGAGGAACTGAACAAAAATCAAGAAGTAGAGAAGGTGGCATTCATCTGAAGGGATTTTATATTTAACACAAAGACTTTGGGATGATGTAAGATGGTTGAACACCTGGCTGGTGAATATTTCATTGACTGAAGACTCACAATGGATTAATCCCTACCAAATTTGTTTCTCTTTTACAAACCAACAGCAAACACAGATACTTGAGGAGTCTGTTCTCTTTGCTTATAAGCCTTATAATGTGTCTTTCGAACTGTCTGCCCCTGTTCCTGATTCAGCAAGCATTTAAGCATAAACTGGATTGAATTTTCACAAGTAAAACCCAATTTTGCTCACATTTTAATCCCCACCTCGTCCCCACTGCCCCTCCCCCCCCCCCCA
>VXBC01011634.1:176638-261593 GCA_013399945.1 Ploceus nigricollis
CAAAAAAAAGAGAGAGAGTCCTTGAGAGATACCTAACCTACTTGCAAGCCAAGAATTAATACTGTTGTGCCATTGATCTGATTTCCCACATCCTCTTCCTGAGGAATCAGTCCCTATGTAGAAGCTGATGGATAATGGCTCTGAATTCCTGAGTGAAGCTTCCTACCTGTGAAAAACAGCTGCTAACAGAGTTTGACTGTCAAGAAGCCAGCAGACAGATGCTTTGGGTAAGGAGTCATGACATGAAAGACGAAAGGATCACTGCTAGGGCATCTGTTACCCATCTCAGAAAAAGGAAGAAGGAAACATTACTGAACCATTTATACAGGAGCTCAGGAGCTCCTGGGGGCTTTAATTATCCATACATCTGCTGGGTATGATGTTCCTCAATCCTAAACCAAAATCATTCTTTTAGTCCAGGACCATTTTATTGCATAATAATTCAAAAAAAGAGTGAAATTATTCTAGATCAAATGATACAGAGGGAAGAAAAAACATAAATATTTTAGGAAGATAGGTGGGTCTGTAATGTTGACCACAGCTTTCTTGAACTGGGTCCATATAGGACAATTCTAGGAGTGCACAATATCACAAAGGGGTTGGAGAGAGAAAGTGCACATGGATGAGAGTCAACAGGCCAAGCAAGACAAGCATTTTTCCTGTTTATGCTCTATTCATTTTACATCATAAACTGTCCTCAAACAGAATGCAATCTTTTAAAAATGAATTGGCTACCTGAGATGGCTTGCTAAGTAATTTGAGCAGCTAAACCAAACCCATATTCAAAATAAGTCACTGAAATGAAATGACACTCAAAGAAATATGTAACTCAGATTGTGCATTGCTGTTCCTTGAGTGCAATGTGTGTTATACCAGAGGAGTGGTGTCGGAAGCCATTTTAATAGAGATGCGACCTTTTTTTCGACCTTTTTTTTTTTTTTATAATAATCTTAAAGGGTTCCTAAAATGCACTTTTTCTTCTGCTAGTAATTAGGCCAACTGTAGCGTGTTTACAGTTGAGCACCACAAATGGGTTCCAAAGTTAAAACTGCCTCTAAACACAGGCATACCCTCAGTGCCACACGGGAAAGGAGAAAGCTACAAGCTCTGTCTGGTACTCAGCATCTTTCTAGGGAATTGCCAAGCCCAGTGTAGTGTGTGTCAATACAATACACAGTCAAGCTTGCTTAACTGTTCACTCAAACATGTGCCTTCTCTCAGCTCTGCTGCTGTACAAAGAGAAGGAGTAGCCAAATCCAAGCAGGGGCTACTCTGTGAGTACTTCAGGCATGAAAGGTTAGAAAACCTGCACAGGGAAAAGAGAGATGCTTCAGGGTGAAACAGAGAAGTGCAAATTAAGCTAAGAGATACAAACCTGAAACTGAGGTCTAATGGCAAAGTAACTGTGCGCTAAATTTGTTCAGAGAAGCAGCTGGAGATATCAGGCACCCTGCAGAAGACAAAAAAAAAAATTAAGGAAAATAAGATCAGGCTTTACAGATACTGGGAAAACCAAAGTACCTAGAAGAAACAGTGAAGAAGGAAATTTCAGGGGAATAAAAAGTGACCAAAACAGTGAGCTGCTTCTTTAAAGGGCCAGGAAATACAAGTGAAGAGACTTTGTCAAACCTGTGCCTGAGTATGCTCTTTCAAAGATGTTGAATCCTCTTTTTAACCCATCCCAAAGGCTATGTGTGTTTTACCTGTACTTCTGGCCCATTAGACTCCTATGGTAAGACCTTCACTCTGTGGAGGATTAGGCTAACACTCAGCCTTACCGAGACAAGCAGAGCTGAGCAAGTCAAGGATGGAGAATTAGGCATGTAACAATGCTTAACTTCCCTACAATGAGTATAGAGCAATTATTTCTGTTAATTAGATCCCCCCTCCATGCATAATCAATGTGTACTTGCATGGGAAGGCACTGAAGGGCATGAGCTGACAGACATCATCAGGTGAGCGTGCCTGGGTAGCTGCCTTGCAGGCTACAGGGCAAATCACTTGTGATCATGTCACTGAACTCCCACAGACATGAAAGGTATAAGTGCATTGCTGAGTGCTGAGCTTCAGCCATACCTCATATCCAACCTCACAGGATTGTTTGAGGCACGACTAAAAGTTCGCATCTTAACAAAGTGCTCTTCTAACAGAACAGGGGAGGCTGTGTTAGCACCTCTGGGCATATCTGGTGTACCCTTCTCGGAGAAAAACACTGCAGTGGGTGGTCTTGGGCATGGCTTTCCTTGGGCCTGACTTGCATGAAGCTTTTATATTTATTTGTAATGTTCTTTACGTATTTATTCAAAAGTCTAATGACATTTAAATGAAAAATCTCATGCTGATTAAAAGCAGGTAGGGGAATAGCTGGGAAAATGAAATGCACCATACATAATCAGATCCAGATGACATGCAGCCCAGGGTTTTGAGGGAATGAAGTTAATGAATATAGTGAACCTCTGGTAATTAGATTTGAACAGCCACAGCAAAGGAGAGGAGGGGAAGCAATGCAAACATGGTATAGGTCTTAAAAGGGGGAATAAACAAGAAGAGAAGAGAGAGTTATCCTAACACAGGCTTATAAAAAGCCCACATCACTGACTATAACCCCCAGAGGGGAGGACTGCAAAGTGTTTCTTCAGCTTTTCCTTTCAAACTTTCCATCATCTTTTCACTCCCCATTTCCACAGTTGTGTAGCTGTGTTCTTTTTTGTTTCCTCTGCTCCCTTTCCTCTGCATCCCACCTCCTGATTTTGCCCACATCCCCCATTTTACTCCCTAGGAGATCTTTAGGGTTTTTCAGGGTGAAGAGCCCTTCCCAGACCATTCTTGATTCCCTTCCAAGGTACAACCTCTCCATCCTGCTCTGTATAGTTACGTAAATAATAGAGCTCCATATTGTCCCTTTCCTTCTCAACAGCACTAAGCTAAACCTTTAATTCAGGCTAAGTACTTAAAGATGTGCATTTCTTTAACATGTGACCGGTCCCGCTAAAATCAGTGGAGTAACTGGGGTGTTAAGAACCACAGGGTTTTTTGGCCTGCCCAGAACAGAAGCTCAAGCATTAATTCCTTTTCACTTCCAAACTGACTTTGTCCCAAATGCTGCTGTTGTGTTCAAGCCTGTGTCCTCACCTGCACACAAACCTGGGCTCCTCTCACATCTGCCCCAGCAGACACCCCTCTGTAGCAGGCTGACCTGCCACCTTCACACCTCTCTGTGCTGGAGAGGGGAAGCCTGGCTTTGAGCCATGCCCCTGCCCAGAACATGGGGTTGGCAGCACTGGCTGCCCCAGGGCTGGTGGGCTGAGGGCATTTGGGGCTCCTGGCTGGTCTCCACCGCGAGCTGATTGTGTAAAGGGCCTTTGTGCAGCCCAGTTGCCTGAGTGGACTGACAATAGCCCCCTTCAAGGTGCTACACACCCTGAGGTTAGGAGCCACGATCCGGCTGCGTGACCAAGTGAACCCACTCCTCTCTGTCCCAGGGTACCCACGCAAGGGGGAAAAGGGAACAAATGAGTTACAGTTTGCTGAGGGATTTGGTGGGTTTGGGAGGTTGATATGCTGCACACTAAGCCTCACTGAGCAGGCCTTTGGATGAATTCCTCACATTGCTTTAGAATTAGAGTGGAAACCCACTGAAATCTTGCTGCTTGCTACATCCAGGCAACCCCCTGAACATTGTCAGCATCCTGTATGTGAAGGCATTGAAGGAATAGGATGGAACTTTTTTTTTTTTTTTTTTTGGTTTGGATAATGAATTCTTTTTAATTAGTCCAAGAATCAGCATCACTATTTGAATTGTAGATTTTTACATTGAGTGCAAAGTCTTTAACGTCTTTGCAATGGAGTTTATATATAGAGTGTTAACAGAGCTGTCTGTTAGGCAACAATTCCACTGGAGAAGGAGAAGTGAGTCTGGATGGTGATAAAAAGCAGTACTTCTTTTTTTCTCTTGATGTCTTCACTAAAGAGTGAAAGTCTCTCTTGGGATCTGTTATTTAGATTATAATCTGAAAAAATTTTGTGAGAGTACTGACTTTGTGGACTAGAAAGATCGGACTAGCACTGAAAAAATAAATTCCCTTTGGGACACTTAACACAACCCCTTTTTCTCCCCAAAGCTAGGAAAATCCTTTAAGTTATTTTAGTAACACTAGGAACCTAGAGCAGACTTTGCAGAGATTTTGAAGACGAGAGCAACATCTCCTTGCAGCACACTTCGCTACTGATGGGTCAAAATGATTTGCTGGATCAGGAATATTTCCCTCCCTGGGAGGTGTTGACTGAGGCTATAGGCTTCTCATTTGTGTATTGCACAGTGCAACTCAGTTAGTTGGGTTTGACACAATCAGATGTTAAAAGGCAATTTGGAGAAAATTGCATGTAGCTTCAGATGTCATTCAAAAAGGATGGGGTAGTGGCATCTGTTTCTCATAACCTTTGAAACATTACATACGTTTCACAACGATACTGTTTCTTTAGAAGTAAACCATATAATTTCTGGATTTTTTAAAATTAAACACGGTACCTTTGATTTAGGATATTATTATTCTAAAAAAGACAATGCTAACCTTTTTTGACCTTTCTCTGCAGTGTAAGTTATTGTTGGCAAGATCATGTTTGGTCGCTTTGTCTGATCCAGGAGTGTATTTCATAAATTACCTTATAATTTTAGAGTGGTGACTAGACCTTTGTGTTCTAGATAATGTCACAAAAACAATTTATTCAAGGCATTTGACAAAGAAAGGAAAAATTGCCCACTTTTCCCATCAAACATAATTACCATTCACCACATCTAAATGAAGCGCTTGTTGCATCTTTACTGGAGAACCAAAAGCCGCTATGAATAGGTTTATTTCTCCATTAACTGAAAACTGGTGCAAGGAAGACAGGGGAAATGGGCTTTCTAATTAACCCTCTTAGTGCTCTGACAGAAAACTGATAGATGTGAAACCTCTGCTGTGGTGGAATCTTATATTTTTTTTTATGAATGATGGAAAGCCACGAGGCAAGCCTCTCACCCCTCTCGCTGTAACACAGGGTCTGGCAGGGGGCTGGAACGATGACACGAGGGCAGGAGAACAGGCGAACCCAGAGCAGGGCCCTGCAAGTTTATTCAATTAGGTACTAAGTGTTTGGAACAAGGTTTCATCTGCCAACAGCTGTATGCAATCATTTGTGGTTTTGAGGCCAGGGTAATTGGCATGTTATGAGCTTTTGCCTCAGCTTTTGGCATCTGCCTGAAAACCACATGGAAAGAGGGAAGGCTCTGCGTGGGGCTCAGCCAGGAACCCTCCCCAGGGAGTATAATCTCAGGAGCCATCAGTGAACAAACCTCACCCAGGTCTCATGGACATGGGGCAGATGCTGCCCACCAGCACTCCTAGCAAGCCCTAGTGAGTGGGAGAGAGTCCTTGCTAGGCTGTATGCTACCAGAGCCAAGATTGCTTCACGTGCATGGATTTATGCTTTTAACTAGAGATGACTGTTTTCAGGAAATTGACTGAAGCTGATAGTTAATTGGAAGCAGTGAGGGAATTTTATTTTCCATTGTGTGCTTCAGTCCTCAGTGATCCAGCACTCAGTACTAAGTTGTTACAGCTCAGAAGCTGCCACCAACCTTTATCCAATGGTGACATCCCTGGCCTCCCTCTCAACAGTCCAGGATGCTCTGGCTCTGTCTTCCATGCCCTGTTTCCTTTCAGGGTATACTAGGAACTGCAACATCCTGCTCCTCGTATCCTCTTCCCCCATTCTGCTTTTTTTTTGCTTTTTTTCCCTTACACCAGTGCATCACCTCTTTGCTACAGGATGCTCTTTGGGGAAACAATAACCATTTGCTACACATTTGTGCAGTGCCCAGCACAGCAGATCCTGCCTAGGTCAACACTTTTTGGCACCATTGCAACAAATATTAAATGCTAATAAGCAGGGTGGTGGAGCTATGCTTCACCATGAGTATCACTAGATGGGATTGCACCACCCCTTTTATTATCACCTATTACTTCCTGTTGAAGGGGGGTCAGCCTTGAATGGTTCCTCTGGCTCACACTGCAATAACCAACATCACGTCTTGGTTTCTTAATTGTTTACACCTTCAAGAGCAATCCTGTATCCTGTAGAGAAGCTCCCAACTGATGCCTAATCATTAACTCCAGAACAGGAGAGCCAAAATATGCAGTGCTATTCTGTATTAATCTTCTTTAGTTATAATAATGGTTTGCTTTTCCCCCGTGGTGCTCAGAGCTCTTTACAAAGAAAGAGGAGCATTGTTATTGCCATTTAAGGGGTGAAAAAGCTGAAGTGCAATGAAGAAACGTGCCTTGCCCATAGTTTGACAGCAAAGGAAAGTCCAGCTCTTCATAATTCCCTTGTCATCGGGACTCCATACAAACCTACCAAAAGCTGTGTCATATCCACGCCCCTAAGTGAGAACTCAGTGCAGCTACTTAATAATAACAAAAAGTATAATTTATCCCATATATGTCCAAGAATCAACGCCAGTTGTTCTGGCAGGCACTCACATGCTGTTTGGTTGGGGTGAGTCTGTTCTTAACAGATGCTCAGCTGCTTGTTAACGGGAGGGAGAGATGCAAATGAAAGTCTACAAGCTTCACAATAAGCAAACTTTGTCCCTTGATCACAGCACAGTGCCTCTTGGTCCTGACAGTTGCAGTTTTATAGTGGGTCAGGTGGACGACAGATGTTCACCTGCTTAACTACAGTAGCAGTAAAACTCTTAAAAACAACCTCTGAACTAAAAGACCCATCTACTCTTGCTGCTTTGCATTTAGGAAGGAGCCCTTCAGATGTATTTGTCTATACGTCCCATCTAATTTCCTCTCAGAAAACTCAAGCAGTGGAGCTTCCACTCTTTCCTTGGCCATATAATTTCTTTCTGTGGTAAGACCCTGCTCCTCTGATGTGACTTTCCTCCCCCACCCCACATGGCTAATTTAACTTTTCCCTTCCTCATCAGCATGGATGCAATATGCACACTGAAATGTCATCACTCCCCCTCACAGTCACACTCTTGTGCTTGCTCATCTGGGGTCCATCTGTGGGGTGGTGGCAATGGAGTCCTATTATGCTGGAGAGTAGGAGGATGGAGGGATGAAAAGCATGGGAATCCTGACTATTGCACTGAGCTGGGTGATCACAGCCTGTTTATTGGGTTCAGTGCTGAGGCAGCTGTGTGAAGCTCCATACCCTGTGATACGCACAATGACATCTCCCAGGATGGCCTCAGGTTCTTGTCCAGTGGAAATGCTATGCATCTTCTGTTCACCTTTGCTGCTGTTTGCTTTGGTGACTCTGGGTAAAACCTAAGGGACTTTGGAATTTAGCATTCAGAGTGCCTGTGCCATATTAGACAATAAACAGGAGGAAGCAAACATCTGTGTTGATCCATGTCAATTTTCTGTACTTAGAAACTCAGGGAAGGATTCTAAGCTAATAGGACCAGTGATTTTCTTCAGAGCTTTTATACTGTATATGGGTCTGCTGCTGCTCTAACACCATGGAGCTGATACCTGCAAAACCATCAATTTTAGTGAATCTATATGAACAGACACTGGCTTTGACGCTCGAAGCTAATGTTAGGCAGCACAGAGACATATGTGGGAACTGAGCTGGGATTTCGTGGTCATGCTTTCTTCTGAAGCATCTGTCTGAAGCCCAGTGAGAGGCTGACTACTATGACTCTGAGGGAGTGTGCAGTGATGCTTGCAAAGCTTCCCACAGCAGAGATGCTGGCCATGGGTGAAGCAGAAAGGGCCACACGGGATAAAGATACTGCTGTCCGTAGTAAGACAAACCCCTTGTCTAGCAAAAAGAAAAGTTAGAAGGAGTTTATCCTCTGTGTACTTCAAATGTAGCCTGAATTTTCTGCTGCTTGGAGGAGAATGCCAAATACAGTTTGTATCCTCCAAAGGAGGAAATTTGGTTTAAAAATGAAAAGAGCTAGACATCTGTCCCCTCTGAAATCCATAGGATTTATGCATCCCAATCTCCTTCTCATTTTTAGACTTTTATCCCACACACAGCACTCAGCTATGCTTTTATGACCAGGTTCCCCTTCCTTGGAAAATCAACCCTTCCTTTTCATGTTCATCATCAATGGGCATCAAAACTAGCCTGCAACCCAGAAAAGGCAGGCTTAGTGTTTGCCTTCTACATCTTTGTTTAGCCCTCTGACAGGGCTCATGAGAAAGCCCAGGCTGTAGCCTTAGCTCAGGGCTGAAAGAATAAAGGTCACCATGCTCCAGGATGGAGTTTCATTGTCACACGTGAGACAGAGATGGCCAGCTAAGCTGGAGGTGGTTTGAAGAAAAGATACAGCACTCAGCTGTGCTCACCTTCACAGACACTAATCTCACAGGCTTGTCCTTGCCTGCAGAAAGCATTTGACTCATGTTGAATGGTGGGAGCGGGATCTTACCCATGGTACTCCTGTGGAAATGCCTTTTCTTACATGCTGGGAGGAAAAAGAAGGACACAAGGGGTCACCTCAGCTGTTAGGGCTGAGGTCTTCAACAAGCCATCTGATGATTTCCTTGAGGATGAGCTGGTTAAGCAGGAAAAGCAGATGAAAGAAATAGTGAGCAAGTGCCGCTGTCTTGGCAAAATCATCTAAGAATTGGTAATTCAATAGATTCTTTGTGAATTCCTTTGCTTTGGTTTTACTCATGTGCCATTATTATTCTTCTGTCACTAAGCAACCTCTGGAAAAGCACGATTAAAATAAGAAACGAACCCCACCAGATAACAGGGAGGAATTGCTAGAAATAGGATCCCAGCTGCCATCTACTTCCTTATAAAACCAATGAAATCTGCTCTTTCTCCATCCTGCATTCAAGAGCTTGTGGAGTTGAGGACGTTTTTCATGCCTAAAAGGACATTCTGCGTTTGGACTGTGTATCCCCTGTTCCTCATCCCGCCTAATTTTTCTTTCTTTGTCTTTCTTTGTCTCTTAACTGCTTGTAGACAAGAATGCTGGCAGCAAGCATATGAAGTCTCAAATGGATTGAATATGAGCTTCAAGGATGAAAATACAGAGGTATTGCAGACATCAAGTCCACTGAGATAGCAGGTTGAGTTATGGAGACATTCAGTCTTTGCGCTATAATAGTAAATTGATACTGGATTATGTACTGGCATTAGAACTGTTGTTAAAACCTAGCACACAGGAGTTCTCAAATTATTCCCTGATGAAAAGATTGGGTACCAGGATTTGAACTAAATGAGGTACTTCTTTTGCCCAACATTTAGTTTAAACCATGGAACTCACTGCCAAACAAAGCTGCAAAGGCAAATGCTTAAGCAGGCTCAGCAAAAAATACTTGCTGAAGTTGTGAAAGACTGGGTCATCTGCAGTGGTTAAAGAGGACGGGACAGATGGTCAAAAGGAAGAGTCAGTACACAGAGAGCCCTGGGCAGGCTGGAAGGTTGGACCAGCTAGGGAAGCATGAAGAATTGGACTCTCCTTTTCTGGAAATATTCATGACTGGATGTGACAGGGCCCTGGAGAGCTCAGCCTAGGCTCTGTTTTACATAGACCAGATGGTGCCCAAGAGCAAGGACCCAGCCCAGACTTTCTGAGATTCTATGGATTCAAGCCTGAAACCAAATAGTCAGGCCAAGGGGAGGATTCTTCTTCATTTGTCTTTGCTTTTATTTTTCTACGTAGCTGCTGCTGCCCATTGGCAGAAGTGGCATGCTGAGCTGGGTGAATCCAACCTGAAACTGCATCAGTTTTTGTATTCTTATGATTCCTGTGCTGTAAAACCCCATTTTCCTCTCCAAGGAGGATGCTGTAAATGCAAAGTTCTCATCGGAGATAGAGCAACCTTTTGACATGTCCATGCAGTCATTGGGATAAACTATATTACTCAGATGAGTTGTTAGCTGTTGCCCAGAAAAAAAAAAAAAAAAACAAAAAAAAAAACCCTTAAACCCCCCCCAACCAAAAAAAACCACCCCGAAACCCCCCCAAAAAAACCACAAACAAACAAACAAAACAAAAACAAAAACAAAAAAACCAGAAGGCATCTGGGAATAAGAAGGAAGCAAGGGATGCTGAACATGTCCTGAACATGACTGCTTCCATCAATAAAGCTGTCTCTTGTACATGTGCATGCCTGTATAGCATGCACTGCTGAGCTAGAGAGGAGTGCTTAGCAGACAGCGTTGCTTGCAAACCCCCTGCCCCCAAGGACCATCTCCAATCAATCTAAAGTGATGGCGGGTTCACTGGAGTGCCTTGTGACTTTACATCCACCTGAGACAGCAGCTCTCTCTCTAATGGCAATAGCAGCGTGTGGGCAGGGAAAGGAGGCAGCAGAGCGGAAGGACGGCTGGTGCAAGTGGATCAGCGCTGTGTGAGTGAATGGAGCCATCCACGGTGACCCTCAGGCCACAGCAAGATGGGCTCTCAGCAGCCAGCACCACCCTCGGTTTGTTAATGCAAAGGGATCCACACTGAGGTCCGTGAGCTGGAGGTGCAGCCTGCTCTTACATTGCCTTTATTAATAATACAGCTGCTGCAGTGGGTGGCAGCCTGGGCTCTCAGCCTGCTTCATGTTGAGGCCTTTGTCCTCAGCTGGGCAGTGTTTGAAACAGAGATGTGCTGGGTTTGTTTCTGGGCCAAACAAAAGCCTGTTCCAGTGAATGCCACTGTGGCTCACAGGCTTTCATCTCAGGACCTACCTGTTCTGTCAGCTCTGCTTGCAAAGCCTGCGTAACTCTTTGTGTTTGTTCTCAAAACAAGCACTCAAATACACTCTTTTGTATTTTCCTTTCCACAAGAAAACCAGAGCAGAAGAAACCTGTGTGAACAAGCCAGGGGGAGCACCCTTAGCTGTGCGAAGCCAACAACAACAGGGGCAGCACTTTCAGGTTTCCTCACAGCTCTGCAGCAAAGGGGAGCAAAACAGCAAACCCAATGTGGAAAGAGCCACTGGTGGGGTTTGCTTTATGAAAAATTCTGCCCTTGTGTCCTGTACATGCTGGTCATGGTGAAGCCAGGCAGGGACTCATCTGTGAGCTTTCCCTCACTCTCTCATGGCCTCACTTCTCTAAGGCTGACACAGTTCCTCTACGAAGTGCAGAAGTCAGCACTGTGCACAGGCGGCTTCTTTATGAAGCTAAGGGTGGAAGGATATCTGGGTTTCTGAGAAGCTTTTGAGAAGCTTTCTTGAGAAGACTCAAGTCTTCCTTGAGTCTCTTGCATTGCACGGAGCCTGCCAAGGTGCTGAGATAGCCCCAAATACACAGGAAAAAACTTCCTGCCACAAAAGTCCAACGGGCTTCCTGCAGAGTCTGTGTGAGCCCCTGCTCTGAGCAAGACAGCTTGAAATCATCAGGGTCATCAGTCCTAGCCCTGGGTGCACAGCCACCAGGAGATGTTACTAGTGGTCTGCCTTGTACAGCCCATGCCTTGTGTTTTCTGTCTGTATTCTCTGTTTGTCCTCTAACCTCTTTGAACTGTCTTTTAAAATGTCTAAACAGTGCTCAAAGTGGGACTCTCACAGAATTACCATCCAAATTATAATTATACCCAGACACAATATTAAAGTTGAGGGGCCAAGTACTCGAAAGTTAGGAAACAATAGAATTTCAATTGCCTCTGTACTTTAATAGAAATCCTTCCCTCAGCAGCTGCTGTGGTTTCTGTGCAGTCAGTTTGCTGTGAGTGGGAGAACCCAGGGGCACATTTTCTGGGTGTCCTCAGTAACTCCCTGCTGCTCCCATAAGGAGTTGAACACAGGGCGGGCTGAACGTGTCGGAGGTATCTGCCTTTGTCCCTCCCGTGTACCCTGCAGCTGTGGGAGCACAATGCTGGATGGCCAGTGGGGTGAAGGAGCTGGTGGATGAAAAGTATCTCAGTAGGAGCCAATGGTTTTTTCTAGCCCAGACCACTTCTGTGCAAAGCCTGGAGGGGTGGTACAGGAGTGAGGATGAGAGTGAAGACTAGGAAAGAAGGACTTATGCTGGCTTTGCTCCAAACAAAACATTCTTCCAACTTGGGCAAACAGCAATGCTTGCGTGACACTCTCTTGGACCCTCTTTTACCCGTCACAACTCCTGAGCCAGTGTTTTTTAATCCAAGTTACTGAACATGTTGAGCAAGGATGGAGGCAGGAGGGGATCTAGCAAAGAAAAGCAAGGTCATGGTTCTGAGTGACTGAGTGCTGCCCTGGATAATGGAGCTCTTCCTGCTCAGCACCTTGGAGATGTTAAACACATCACTGTGTCCCAATGTTTTGCAGGCAGTCACTGCATTTCTTCCTCATTTTTTGAGTGCTTTTAAGTTCTTGCTTCAAACCAGAAGAGCACTTGGACTTGTAGAAGTAATGCCATTAGATTTTGTCAATATAGCCACGAGTCTTCAGTCTTCTCAGATATGGCTAACCTATTTCACCAAAAATTCAGTCTGGGGCAATCCCCAGGAATGTAAATTTTCAACTCGCAAGGTGAAGTGTTGGAAACATTGATAAATTCCTCAAATCAGGCTCCTGGAATGGAAACCATTTGGCAAGCTTGTAAGAGGCGAAACCAATCCACAACACTTGAGAATAGAGCTCGTCTCTATAAATAATAAAAAGGAGCAGCTGTTATCTAAAAAAGTCTGAGCATGAAGCAAAAATGTCCTCCAGGGTATTTGTATACGCTTGCAGGAACTGGCACACAGCTGGAATGGGTGTACAAAATGCCTCTCTGAAGCTAATGAGACCTTACCTGTGCTTTAACATGAAAGTGACTGGGCTTCCATGTGCAGTGTGGAGAGCTGTATTGCTCCAGCTCTCCTCCTTCCAGGTAAAAGGGTGCAGAAGTGCAGTACCTGAGGCTTGTCATTCCATTTGCAGAAGTGATTCAGGCATTCACGCCCCCATGGCACAGATTCAAAATCTGGGTGACTAGGGTTCTACATCACTGTGGTGGGTCTGGTTCTTCTACTTCACCTCTCAGCTGAAGCTCTTAAAGTGATGCAAGTAGCAATGTTAAATCTGACTTTATTTACAAACTTGGGGAACATTTGGCTCTGGTGTGTGTGTTCTAAAGGTGATATACCCAGCAATGATTAAAAACAGACTGTCAGTTTGAGTGCTCCACTGTTGATTCCTGCAGCTGAGGATGTTTGCTCTGAACATCTCTTTCTGTGGCTGGTGGCAACACTGAAAAGGAATAACTCCTTCCTTAAACATTTTGGAAGGAGTTGATGGGAAAAGACACAGATCACATCAGATGTAACCAGCAAAGTCCATTTTTGTTTGAGAGCCTTCCTGGCACCAGGGCTAGAAAGCTTGTGTTCAGGTCAAGGTCTTATCCCACTTTGGTCAACCAGCCTGCTGGAGAGACAGGCGTCCAGAAAAAATGGTTCTGGAGACTCAGGGTAAGAGACCCCCCTGCTGCTTCTAGACTTCACATTTTAGAGTGAAGCTGCTTTCCAGCTGCTTGGGATTTTCTTGAAGATCATTTTGACTACATGAAAAAGTCTTGCTTTACAATTTTAAAAACTGCCTTTTATGCATTCTCTTTCTTGTTGCTTTTCTTTTCTTCCTTTCCTTCCAGCCTTTGGGTTTTTTTCTTCCACATCATATTCACCACATCCTTGAAGTGGGAGGAGAGAAACTAAAAGAAAATATTTAGTGCCTCAAGTGTTTTTAAACCATCAGCAATTGGTAGAAGCCTGAAGAGGTCATCCCTGGAAATAATCCAGCTGGTGAACTCCTTATGGATGTCACCTTTCCAAGAGCGGTGCCATTTCCTCATGAGGTGGGTGTACTTATTTATTGTATCATTAAAGCTGTTTTCTTTCAGACAGCCTTTAAATATCTTCCCTGGGGATTTGTCAGGCTGGGCAGCAAGCCAAGTGGAACCCCCTAAAGTTAAGAGCTCAGCTCTGTTGGACATAAACCACTTAACATTTCAAAGATGACAAAAGTGGTACATAGCCAATTTGTTTCCAGTAGGAAAGAAATAACTGGTGAGTAGCACACTGAGCCCGTCACAACGGACAAGCCATGCCATGGTGACTCCGCTTCTCCAGGCAAGAGCAAGGCCCTGCTCTATCTTGTACCTACAAGCTGTGATTATGGACCCTTCACTCTGTTTGCCATGGCTCCAGAGAGCCCAAGACTGATGCTCCAAAATCCCATGCTCTATTGCTCCCATGGGCTCTTACTGCTGCTGCTTTCCATTACTACTGCAAACCTGCCCCCTGCCCTGCTCACTGGGCTTGAATTTTGGTGTTATGTATCTTGAATGTAGCTGCCCAGAGCTCAAAGGGTGGTGCTGTTCATGATTCACTGTCCTCAGGCCAGGTGACAGCAGAGTCACACCTGGCACAGGTTCTTTCTCTTCTGAGATACCCAGACTGCTTTCATACTGGGATGCCACCTTGGGTTTTGAAATTTGCTTTCCATGGACCTTCAGCTGGATTAAACTCAATTGCTGCTGAATTAGCAGAGTGCAACACAGAGGGTCAGCTGCAAAGCCTATTGAGGGGCAGGAGAAGATTCCCTGGATTCCAGCAGGTCATAGATCCAGCCTATAGGAGGGAGCTCAGCAAATTGTGTACCCTGGCTCTCCCTGTTATGAGGAACAAGAGTGATCATCCTTGACTGAAGCCAAATACTTTAGGATCTTCCAGTCCCAAGGGCAAATGATGTCTTTGTTGGGTTTAATGTCTGGTCCAGCATTTGGTGCAATATATTTGGTTGGTTCTGAAGGGCTACCAGCTTGCCTGGACATTATTCTTGCAGGGCCTTTCAGATAGCAATGGAGTTTCTCCAGATTTGGGCTTGTGAAGGGCAAATCCAGATCTGATGCCCAGGACAAAAGCCCATTGCCACCCCCACATCTGAGGCCTGATGCTCCCTCTCAGGGAGGGACATTATTATCCCTCATTGGTCGTGACAATAAAAGACACCCCCAATTTGGCATTCCCAAATTTCCTGGCTGCTTTCCTCACAGGATAGGACACAGCAATACAGAGAAGCTGGCTGGAAAAACCTGCAAGAGAGAAGAAGGGAAGCAGCTCCTGCACTGGCAAACCCAGCCAGCATGCCAGATCCTCGCAAGAGAGAACTGCTCAGAAGAGCAGGGGAAGAGTCACGCACAGAGACAAGACCAGAAACATAATCATCTGTGTTTTCCATGAATAAAACATGGCAGTCCTCACAGACAGAGGGTGAGGTAATATGGATAATAATAATAATAATAATAATCTGTTTGGTCCCTGTTTCTTCTGGGCTTCAGGGGCTCATTTTGCAAATGGTTATTTGTATAGCTGGAGCTATACAAATAGCAGCTCACACTGCTCAGACTTATGTTCTGCTTCTCTCTCTGCCAGCAGCCTGGGTTTGCAAGAGCTCATGACTCAGCAGTAATTGCATGACCTTGAAGGTGAGCTGGAGCAGAAGGATCCTTCCTGTGGGCCAGGTCCAGTGCTGGCTGCCTCCAATGGAAGCCAGCTCTCTTGCAGGATCCAGCAAGGGATGCACCTTCCTGGAGAGAACCAGGAAGATTTAGGCTTGAGCAGAAGCCCAGTGGCCACCAAAGTAAAACTGAGCCATCACACAGGCACTAAAGGGAGGCCACATCTGTGTTCAGTCAGTCCTGCTGGTGCTTCCAGACTGGTGGAAGAGTCCAAAAGGGCTGACCTGGCCACGGATTAGATCTGCACTCATAGCACTTTGTGAGTGCAGAAATTCCAGTGAGCTGCCCTCAAACAGGCAAGAAAGCAATGGCAAACAAGGGGCAGCAGGGACCCTGTGCTGCTGCAGGCACGTGCTCCTTGGGAGGGAATCCCCACTGAGGTGCGCGATCTCGGTAAAGAGGCAGCCTGTGACAACTGGGTGTTTCTGCAGAGCAAGGCTCCTCTCTCCCCTGCTTCTATCTAGTAACAGAAAAATAGAGATGGGGCAGCAGCTGGAAAAGATCCCGATGTTGGTATTGGAAAGCCCTCAGGAACAGGGAAGGGATCTGGGTGGGGCACCTGACCTGCCACCACCGTCCTGTCCAAGGGCACTTTGCAAATTGAGATGGATTGGCAGGACCTTGGGCGAGGGATTCCTGACTGCAGCTTCTGCCGTGCTGGGGCTCCAGTGCAGATCTGCAGGTCTGTGCACACCAGGGAACCTCTGCATCAGTTCAAGGTGGGAGATGAGGCAGAAATTTCTATCAGCCTTGCAACAGCTTCTTACAGCTTCTTACAGGTCTCTGAAGAAGAGTTCAGCCTCCATCTTGAATCAGTCAAAGAAGAACAGTGAAATTCTTGCCCAACAGTTTCAGTGACAAACTGTAGTTGGTTTCCATGTAATTTGCACATTAAAAGATACCAATAATAGTAAATATGTGAGTGGTAAGACAGAAACAATGCTCTATCTGCATTTAACCCCTCCTGTGCAATGGGCTCTGGCAGGGTGTTGCAACACCTTTTTGAATCCCTCCTCCACTCAAACAAAATCTGAGTAAGACTTGTTTTCCCAGTCATTTGTGTATATTTATTGCAATTTTGTATAAATAAATCCATTCGTTTACAGGGCATGGAAATGCTTTCCCAAACCTGGACTTTTAAAAGAATGTAAAACACATATTAAAAATTAATCCTTGTGGGGTTTTCTCTGCTCACTTCTTTAGGGAAATAAAAATATAACTACAAAGCATTTTATTTTGAAATAAATAAATCAATAATTACAAATATTCAGGCTTTTCCCACAACCCACTTTTCTTCTCAGAAAGAGTTTAAATGACTGAATGCTGTGTACTTTCCACAAAATAGAGGGATTTTGGTAAGACCATTAATAGACATTTAACTTTAACAAGTGCCACTATAAACATTTCTCTGAAATTCACCCGGGAACCAGGATTTTATCACTTTAGGAGCACTGCTTGGCTCTGTGGTATGCTATGATGCTGGATAATGATCTAATAGGCCTCACTGACAACAAGCTGGCACCCTGCCATGGGCATGCAAAACCACCCTCCAGCCTGGAGCATGAGAAAACCTGCAAATAATGCCTCCTGATTTCCCAGCTAATAGAGCAGCATGGAGTAATGTGGCTGCAGCCATCTCATGCAAATAAGGCATGAAGTAAAGTGCCTGAACCTGGACATTATTACTGATGGTTGATTTTGTCACTCCAATCACCCAGAAATGTAAATGGGGAGTTGCTTCTTTGTTCCACTTGCAAAATGAATGAAGGTTCACCTATCATTTAATTAAAAATACATCGGTTCAATACTGCTTTTTGGTTGTCCTTTGATTAGTAGTATTTCCTATTTGAAAAAAAAACCCTAACAAATTTCTGAAGTAATGTTATAGGTAGTGACATTTTCTTGTTCATTTTTTTAAGGTAATGGCTTCTGTGAAATACTTCATGAAGAGGGGATATTTCAATTTACTTTGATTCCACTTTTATTTGGAGACATTTCATTCAGCTCATGAAGGTATTTTCTGTCATAGTAGATTAAAAGAGGAAGAACAGTATTAACTGAATTTGTCATCATTTTACCCTTGCTCTCAGGTCTGTAATGCTCTGTGAGACTTACTTGTCTTCATTTCCAGGGCTTCTGATGGAAATTTCCCTTTGAAAGTGGGTCATATCAGTAGTGACTTTCTTACTTGTCACTTGCAGTTTCTGATTTAAATCAAAACAACAAAGAAGAATTTTTGCTTGAAAGTTGTCAAGAAAAATACAAGCTCTCCTTAATCTGTTACGAAGGCGCTCTGGCCATTTTGCAGGCTTCGGAGTCCTGCTCTTCCAGGCTGGCCCCATAACAACAACTCTCTTTTCTAGTCAAGAGAAACAGGCAGAACCTGGCTCCAGCTTCACCAATCCTGGTAGCAGAACCAAGCAAAACCATAGTCTGACCCGTGAATGTAGACAGCCAGCTCTACAAACACAGAAGAGGAAGATGGTTTTTGCTGAAGAATGATCATTCTGATTGCTTGCAGCACACACTTTTCATATGGTTTTGAGTTTTTTCCTAATGGTGCTAACAATAGCATCATGTAAGTCTTCTTTATATTAAGTTTACTTGTAAATTTAATAAACTGGAAAGGAAAAAAGAAAATAAACAAAAAATTAAGAAAACAAACAATTAGGAAAATAGGAAGAAGAGATATGAATAGAAGTATTTATCTGGGAGCTAGGAAAAGAGGGCAATAATTGACAGTCTTCATTTACTAATAAAATAAAATTTCTGATTATGAAACAAGAAACCTCTGGCTATTTTAGTACAGATGTAATTTTCATGGCTAAAACCTGCTTTTTCCTTTTGTCTCACATTATTTGAGGCTAAAATTTAACAAATTCAGTCAAAATACTTCTCTAGCCAGTGGGCAAACACCCACCAGATGAGTTTTGCCAGTGAGTGTGTCAGATGCATTAAGCTTACATGGGACAGACTAGTCCTAATCAGTCACTCAACATCTCTGAGCTTGTCTTTTCCACCTGAGAGAATACAATAAGCCTTTCACTCTTCTCTTACATCACTTCACAGTGACTTTTCAATCACTTACCCACCTGGGTAATTTTTTATTTTAATAAATTATAAGGATCAGAATAAGCGAGCATGTAAGGTTTCAAGTAAATATTTAAAAGGCCAGTGCTGTTGCTGCTGCAGACTGTAGCCACTTTCCAAAGTTCTTTAATGACAGTTTTCATTCACAGAAGATAAGCATGAGAATATATATGACATTGCCCTGAATGCTTAAGAAAATCTCTGTGTTGATTCCACGTTAGACCTGGGATTTTTATCATTCAAGCTTAAGAGACTGATAGGAAGGCTCCTACAGCAACATGCTCCCACCCACCCACTTGGCACTTAAACAGTAATAGGTCCTTTGCTAACAAGTGGTAATCTTCCTCTCCCCATGACACCTCTGCCAGACCTCATCATTGGAGCACACAGGTGATTATTTTCAATGAAAAAAAACAAAAAAAAACAAAAAAAACCCAGAAAATGGATTTTATTAAACTTTTTTTTCCTGGGCCTCAACCAAGCACATGAGATGTGTACGTCAGAAGGCAACAGTTGCAGAAAAAATCCGACAGATAAGAGGAAATTTCCCTCCCCGACAATCCTCGCAGCACTGCTGTACTCTGCAGCACAGCAAGTGCAGCCTGGGCTAAAAGCCTTGTGCTCACCCAAGCCCTGGCACAATGGTCCCTGGGGGAATTTTACCCAGGAATGCAGGAACTCACCCTAGTAGTAATAGAACATCCCCACTGCCTCTAGAGCTTGGTTATGGAGCTGCCTTTCCTGTGCCTTAGCTCACAGTGGCAGACAAAATGTCCTGCTGGGAAAGAGCAAGCTAGGAGTATCTCTCTTGAGGGCCATATGAGGTCTGGTGATCATTATGAAGACATCAAATGGAAGTGTTTTAGAAACGTGACTGTCCCACAGCCACGGGTGAGCGACAGGAGCCCTGTGGTTCTTGGAACGATGGCCCTGTGGGTGTTGCACTGCTTCCTGACATCTCAAATGCAGCGTGCAAGTCTTGTGTGATGGGGAACATTTTCAGCTCACAGTCACGAGCAGCAGCTGCAGTGTTACAGACAACAAACCAACAGAATGACAGAGATCTTTAATGAGATTTTCTGTGGTTAAATTTTTTGTAGTCCAACAAAATTTGGAACAAAAGAGAATGAAAAATCAGACCGGTCAGGTCGTCCCAAGGCATCTGATGCTACCACAAGCCATTTCAGCTTTGCTTACATAATTTATTGTCAAGCACAGCATGATGTTAGGCATGTACATATGTAACACTGGGGCTTCCTGTTCCCAGCTTCATTGCTCCATTAACCAGTGAAATCATTCATGTGTTAAGAGAGAAAAAGGAGATACTAAGGATTATTAAGGATTAGGGGTGGACTAAAGCAAATTTTAAACTCAAACCCCATTTTAAGCCTGCAGTTCAAATCTTTCTCTCTTCCTGGTCAAATCTGAGCACCTCGGGTTCTGACAACTGCAGTATCTGGCTGCACACCCTCACTGTTAAGTTTGGGAGGATCTGTAGCTCTGTTGGTGGTGTGCTCCTGTCTCAAAAGAAATATCCATCCAGGGTTCTAGTGGAGCCTTGTTCTCTGATATAAAATCTATTTGACAATTTAAGACACCCAGGCTGTTGCTCAGCTGTCCCATCAGCTGAGAGGGAGGCAGTAATTTTAGGCAGCAGCTCATCAGATTCCCAGCTATCACCTACCAATCAATCTACCACAGACCTCTTGCTTGCAGCCTTGCTTCCAGAAAAGGGCTGCCAGTTTTTCTGCCTTTTTGTTATACCTCCCTGAGGAGCAATCTAACCTGACAAAGGATTTTTCAGGCCCACCAACATAGCATCTTTAGTGGGGATATATGAACCAGTAACCTCAGCTGTATTCCCAAAATTGTCTTCAGAGCTAAAGGTTTGGGTAGTTTGGTTGCATAACATCCCTGTCCCTGTCTGCCTCTCTGTACAGAAGGCAAGAAGATGAACAAGCAGCACCATCTCTGTTAAACTCTGGAGCCAAAACCAGGGACAAGAAAACTACCCCCAAGACATCCACAGCACAGCTCTCAGTAGGAAAGCAGCTGAGGAGTGCTAGAGCAATGCAGGTCTGTAGCACCTTGCACCGGAGAAGATGGAAGGGTTGCCAGAGAGGTCCTGGGAGAGCTTGAGGGGAAGCATGGTGCTGTGGAGAGAAATGAGAGTTGTCAGGAGGGGCAGGAGGAGGAACCTTCCTTGCCTTGCTGCAGGGGACAGCAGTAGGAAGAGCAGCAGGGGAAATCCAGGAGCCTACCATTGCTCTGCTGTGCCATCTGTGATGCTGAGGAAACCCCCCAGTCCTGCCAATGCAGATGTTGTGCTGGAGCAGCAAATAACCCCACAGCAGCTGGAGTCCAGTGTGGCCTCCCACCTGAGCCAACCTGTGGGCTCCCAGCCCTCCTCCAGCCAGGTTCCCTCTCTGCTGCCATGGCAATTCCATTGTCCTGTGCAGCTGCTGCCAGGCAGGACATCCTGTTAAGGACATCCCCACGCTGAGTGGTGTGGGATCAGGATGCCCCCCTGAGATCAAGGTGCCCCTGCCAGTGCCTTTGCATAGGTGTCCTGAAATCGTGCAGCACACACAGCCTGCTGTCCGAAGGAGAGCTGTTTAGCTTATTGCTCATTTATCATCAGAAAGACATATGTTCACTGGTGTCACACTGAATGAAGCATGAGGAGCCATCAGGGTCCATGCAACCACCCCCTGCCTACTTTGCCAGCTGGGGGATGCCAGACACGGTGTGCTGCTGGGCATGGATGCAGAATGAGATCCTGAGGAGGATGCAGAATGAGGAGCTGCTGAGTGGAGACCTCATTTCTGATCACTGGGGAGTTTCATGCTCCATCGGTACCACAACCTTGTGCACAGATGAAATATTATGTGGTGCAAGAATCCCTTCATCATATAAATCAAGGCAAGGAATCTTGAACAAAGCCTTTTCTGTACTCCTGCCCAACAGCCCCGCTGCTTCACAGGGTGAATGCCACAAACTAAACTTCATGACTGAAGCCTTTTGCTAAAAGATGAATTTCATGCTTTTCTCAGGCTGGCTGTGGACTCATTCGTGGGGCTGTCAGAAAGCTAACCTTTCCCTGTTAATCTGTTCTCCATCTTAATAAGGGTACAACAAAGCAGAAGCACTCTTAGACCCAAAACCAAGAATACATTAAAAGGCAGAGTATAAACTGCCTTTCTGCAGAGGCAGTGAGCATCCAGCACTGATAATGGTATTGAAAGTGGGGATTAAGCAGCAAAACACTGAGGGAGCCAGCATATGGCAGCCCATTGACCTATCCCATATGCAGCAGCTATTGTTCCCTCCCCACGGTCCCACAGCAGCCTACTCATGGTTTTTTTTGTGGCATGAGGGCCAGGGCCAAGTCTGGGATCTGCTAAAACTTGACATTTACACATGAATCGTGCAACACTGCTGCACAGAGAGCCAGGGGGACCTGTGCCACTAAGCAGTGTCTTGGTAATAAGGCTCAGCAGAAAAATAAAGACCTGCAGCAGCATTGGGGAAGTTGCTCTGGGTATGCTGGTGGAGAGGGCCTTACAGCAGCACTTCCTGACTTCATGCTTTCTTGGGTAGGGGAGCGTGGGGTAGGATCTGATTTAACTGAAATCTGTTAAACTCTGGAGCCAAAACCAGGGACAAGAAAACTACCCCCAAGACATCCACAGCACAGCTCTCAGTAGGAAAGCAGCTGAGGAGTGCTAGAGCAATGCAGGTCTGTAGCACCTTGCACCGGAGAAGATGGAAGATGGAACCACCGCTGAAATGCCGGGGGTTTGGCATGATTGGCAGAGATTATAGGAAATTAATTTCCAGACCTGCAGGCTTTTTCACTGAGCAGCAGAATACAGAAATCTTTACCTTACAAAAAAAGGAGAGCAGTTTCTGGTATGGGCTTGCCCTTAGCTCTGAGAACCAGCCATAGTTGTTGCTTCTTTGGCTCCTGGTTGAATGGTGAGAGGATCAATCAAAATCACGATGGCAATCACACAGGAGAAGATGGTGGTTGCAAAGCCTGAACCAGACTCTCCCCCAGGACCCGCTGGGCTGGAGTGTCTGATGTGGAGCTGTCAGCTCTCACGCATTGCCAGGAGTCACTCGACTGAGTCCCACCTCGCTGGGGCACTGCTGCAGTGCCACAGGGTGCTCGGGTCCTGGACTGGGCCTGACCACAGGGCTC
Source organism: Ploceus nigricollis (assembly GCA_013399945.1). Taxonomy (NCBI): domain Eukaryota; kingdom Metazoa; phylum Chordata; class Aves; order Passeriformes; family Ploceidae; genus Ploceus; species Ploceus nigricollis. The sequence continues at coordinate 199,374 of VXBC01011634.1, forward strand.
AGCCCCGTTCCTCCTCTGCGTCTCCAAAGCACACAGCCCTCTCCCTCTGCCACCACAGCTCGTACCCCTCAGTGATAACACTGTCCAGGGAGTTGCACATCTCTCCTGATGGTGCTGTGGGCTGCCCCAGGCAGGGGGTTGAGCCACAGCTTACCAGGGCTCCCCACAGCCACCAGACCAATGGCAGGACTTCAGGTGACAGCAGCAGAGCAACAAAATCCAAACAGAGATGAACCCCATGAGCAGGCACATGCCTTTCCTCAGAGAGCTATTTGCTCCTGCTCAACTGACTGGTAGCAAGAGACCTCATAGGCAGAACTGGATCCCACATAATCCTCTATGAAAAATACATTAATATGTCCTGCTGCTTGTAGTTGTTCCTGGCAGCTTTCACGATGCAGGACCACCAAAGGACTCCCAGATTAATTTAAATGATACAGCTATTTTTAAATCCTACAAGCCATTAATCCTGAACATGTTTTTTAGCCAGAACTCTACACATTTATTTGATTTCTATCTAAAGCCATAAAGTAAGCCTTGCACATTGACAAGATTTCAAAATTCTTCAGCCAAATTTGAGCTACTAGGCATTTTAAGAGCTTTTGGAGCATGGTTTTTATTTGGAGCCATCTTTGACTGAATTTTTCAGACAGCCTTTCATCACATACTGGGAGCCCCACTTTCCCCCTTATGCTCTCACAACTGTTAAGCCAAAATTGCTGCAAGTACAAGGTTCTGCACATCAAGGAAAGAAAGATGTCCTCCTGTCATAAGATAATGTTAGTCATCATGACCTGAATTACTCTGTGAGTCACTGAATAGTAGGATAAACAACTTCCCTATGCTTGTGGCTAAGCACAGAAGTGGGCTTCCAGGGTGGATGAGCAATCTTCATTTTCAGAAATATTTGAAATTCGACTGGACACTACCCTAGGCAGCCTGGTCTCATTGGCCCTGCTTCGAGCAGCTTCATCAGCTGCAGGTTGAATCCCACGCTGCAAAGGCTTCTTTCCCAGGGGAGGCAGAGAGCACAGGGATGGCACTTGCTTGCATGAAGCTCACACAGCATCACATGCACTACTCAAGCCCTGTTTGGGGGACAGAATGTGCTAGCTTGGCCAGTACTCACAAGGTCATACAGCTTAAGCTGGAGCTCATACTTGTCCCTTCTGTGCCCAGCCTGCCAGAGTACAGTGTGGTTATGATTTTCCTTCCTGAGGTCAAAGTGCAACATAGGAACAAAAACACAATGGGATTTTCTTAGTGAATTCCTGGTGGAATTGGCTTAGAAAATTTTGGAAGAAGCAAGAAGAAGCATGTAGCAATCACTGTGATGTTTTCTATTCTGTCTGCCTCAAAACTGTCCTCTCACTGTGAATCACATTCTATGCCTGCCTAAACCATAATCCCTCACTTTCATTGTCTGACCTGCCTTTCCACCCCTTATCTTCCAAAAAGAAATTACACCTGATTAAATCCAAATGAAGTCCCCAACCTCCAGGCCACTTTGTGGGGTGAAGTGGCAGAGAGAGACTATTCCTGCTGCCCACCATGCCATACAGTGCTGGCAGTGATGCTCGGGTACCACTGAGGATCTGCAGCACCGATACCACAGCAAGGGAGGGGTCTGCACTGCACAAAAGCAGGAGCCACAGGCATCAGGAACCACCCAGCAATGTGCACAGGATGCAAGTGAGAACAAGGAAACCTGATAAAACCAGTGGGAAAGAGACTCTGCTTCACAGAAAGACAGTCACAAGCTATGGCCAGTGAAATCTTCTCCTTCAAATCCTGGGGCTGAAAACAAGGCAAAGGCTGCTGAGGCTCCCCCAGTGCTGCGCTTCCCGGCTGGGGTGAGTGCAGGGAGCAAAGCCTTTATGTGATTCATCCATTACATACTGAATTAAGCCAAGGGCTAGCCTGTCCTGTGAGCACCGAGGACCTGTCAGCAGCTGAATGGGAGCATTGTGTGTCAGCTGCTGCTGTCAGAAACCGGGTCCGCAGTCAGCAGCCGTCTGCAACAGCTCTCTTCTGGCAAGGAGCACTTAAATTGCTCACTCCCTTGGTGGCATGCAGACCCTTTTATCTTTCTCCTCCCCTTGAAGGGAGGGCTTTTCACCAAGCTCTGTGCTGCAGGAGCCAGGGACGAAAGAGACTTCTTAATGGGAAAGAGGCAAGATCCCATCAGCAGAACAAGAGCAAGCAGGGCAGGGCCCGTGCTATGTGGCCTTAGAGAATGAGTGTGAAGGCAAGAAAAACAAACCCATGTTACAAATCCAGGCCTTTGGAGGGGTCACATAAAGGTTTGGAAAACAACTGATCCCTTGAAAACTTTTTCTTTAGAAACAGCTGTGCTGAAGTTGTCATGTTTCTTTGGTTTTTGAATATTGTGACAGCAGATGAGCATACTTGAGCCTCTAAATCACTATACTGGAGGTGGATTTGATGAGTAGAAGCTCCATAGTTTTGCCCTTCTTTCACCACAGGTTTTACACTGTGTTAATTCAGATGATTCTTGTTAAGCCTGATGTGCACCATGAAGGGGACAAGAAGAACCAGGTCCTTGGGGACTATTTGCTGGTGTCTCCTCTGTAGCAGGGTTGGTGCAACAGGCTGCACTGAAAGAGAAGAGCACTGCTTGGAAAAAGAGATTAGTGGGAAGCCTTTATTCTTCCTGTAACTCCTTTGAACTAACAGGACTCACAGCACAGATTAGTTTGGATCAGTTTTTTTACTTGACCATCATTAGAAAGGAAGGTTGCTCAGGTTTGAGACACTGCACTGAGACACAAAGACACTGCATCCTTTGTAATGCAAATGTGTTTTCTGCTTCAATAGGCTTCAGAGAATGATGGACAAAAAAACATTGTACCGAGATGTCTGTAGCTTCGCTCTTATTCTTCTGTGATGTGCAACTTCAAAAGAAAGCATTTTAATTTGACAGATGGACATTTAATCATAAATAATAATGTACACTGGCTTTTAAGTCAAAAGCACATGGCACCTCTGCACCTGTAGCCACTCTCCCTAACAAAGGAAGCCTCCCCTCTTCCAGATCACCCAGCCCATTTCTTTTTCCATCTCCCCAGAAAACGTGCCTGCCCTTCCAGGCAGATCCACCCAGCAGAGCTCTGCAAGCGTCTGTCACTGCTTGCATGGCAGGCTGCAGGGTGGTGAGAGATGTGTTTATCAGTGTGGGGTCCACTTCAGCAGCTTTGAAACTGCCCTGAAAACTGCTTGAACACATCTTGCCTCCTAATTGCTACAGATGGAGTAGGAAATGTTACTTTGAGTGTTAGGTGAAAGGCTTGTCCTGAGTGGAAATACTATGATCTCCAGGCTACAGCTGGTTTTAGCCTGTTTCCCTAAGTAAATAAGGTTTATAGGATCAGGCTTTGTGAGTTCATCTGCCACTATCTACTGCCAATAGCTTTTCAACTCACTGGCCAACCATTTTGACAGGACAGTGGAGTTTTAAAAGCTGTCATTTTTCTTCCAGGTTATGAAAATTAACTATGAAGCAATGGAAAAAAGTCCTGCCAGTGTTTCCCCAGGTGAAAGGCTGATAAACTGAGCACTAATAGACATCAGATAACTGTGCTAGGAAGGATGGAATGGAAAGGATGAAAGAGACTGTGAGGCAGACAACTGCAATTACTCCCTGAACCGCTACAAACACCTTCCCTTAAGACTTGCCTCTACAAGAAATTATTAGAAAAAAATTTCATCTCTTCCCACCACAGGCCCAAAAATAGTGGCTAAGAGTTCAAAAAAGCACCCATGCTGCCTCAAAAACTGGCCGGAGGCAGCATCCCAGAAGCCACTGGATGCTGAGAACTCTGGAGGGTTCACCCTATACAGGGAGGGGAGCTTCCCTGAAACTCTCTGCTTGAGCAACGGAGGGAGCAGAGCTTCCCTGAAACACGCTGGCTGAGCAGGGCAAAACAGCCTGGGGGCACTTTTCCCTGGCCAGCCACAGCACCTCACCATGTTCTTAATGGCCCTCTTGTGATACAGGGTCTGTCAGACTATAACGTGGCATGGGGACACTTTAAGGAATTGCAAGGTTTGGCTTGCTCTGAAGTCTTGGAGAGATTAATTTTTCATTTGGAGCACTTGCCTGCTAGTCATGGTCATTCCACAGGGAGAGCAGTGAAAGCCCTTGCCCACCACTCACCCGAGGAAACCTGCTCACCCTATAGAGGAAAAAAACCACAGAGTGATGCCAGATACAGGGATCTGCAGACCCATTGTTTCCCACAGCTCTGCTCAGTGCCCCAGCAAGGACATAACTCAGTTTCCTTCCTCTTCAGAGCCTTTATTCCTTCTCTAGCCTCTGCCCCCTTTGCAGGACATGAGCATCAGAAGGCACACAGGCCCTGTCTCAGTAGCAGTGCTGGGATAGTGGTGGGGATGAGGGCACCTCAGCACTGGCCTTACAGACTTGATGGAAAAAGAGAACAAAAAATACTGTGCTCTCTCCTTCCCTTCTAGCACATTCCCTGTGTTTTCTGCCACTAAAAACTAGAAATGTAGTGTATTTTCACCCACTGCTGTGGAAAGTTTAAACAGACCATCACTACCAGATCATGGGATAGAAAATGTTGTGTCTGGCATGCAGAGACCACAAGCCAGTGTTTGCTCATGTCCACCTGGCCAGGGCTCCTGCTGTGTCTTGTCTCACATTCGAATAACAAGGCTCCCTGGGGCAGAGACAACCTTCCAAGGCTGTGCTTGGCACAGTGGAGCTGCAGTTGGGACTGGGTGTTACAATAATAGAGACAATAAGAGAGAATATAGTGATGCTAAATTAAGTTGACACAAACATGACAAACAGAAGAAGAATGGGACTAAGACAGGGTCTGTGTGCAGCATCAGGGAAAAAAAGGGGGCTATTTCATGTCAAGATTTGTCCAGACCTGCACATGTGGGCTCTGCTCCTGTCTTCCCCTTCAGAAGTCATTCAGCTTCTGAGAGCTTCCACAGATGGAGAACATACACTTTTATGAGGATGAATTTACAGCCAAGTGGTGAGGCAGTGACAACCAGAGAAATTTAGGCTGTGGACTGGGAAGGATGTGTGAGGCCAGCTTCAACCTAGAGCTGAGACTCACTTTGGAAGGCTCTAAAAACCACATGATTTGTGCTTGCAAGAAGCCCTGTTTCTGGTTTTAAAGGATTTAATTCAAGTCTGGGTCATGTTTTCTAGGCAGTCTGGAGATATTCCAGGGGATTCAATTTGTGATATTAGTGCTCACTTAATACTGGGGGTATGTGTCCAGCAGACAGGAAGCACCCTGTAACATGTCGGGTCTGTGTTTAGAAACAGACTGAGGAGATTTAAAAATTCTGTGGATTTGCCTGCCTTTGAAGTCAAATCAACTCGAGCCAAAAAACTTTGAATGCAATCTGTAAAACCATTTCAGTGCTTTGTATTACTTTCATGAGCTTAAGGGAAGCCCAGGAATAGCTCTTCCTCAAAGTGACAGGCTGCTGCAGGCGGGCTTTGGCTCCAAAAATGTCCTAACCAAGCACGTACACTTCTGTAACTGTAGGAGAAATTCGGATTTGCCTCCTGATGGAGACTCAGTTCAACCGGGTCTGGCAATTCTTGTAAACTCTTCCTGGAGTGAGACTTGCAGCACTGCCTCTCCTCTTTACCCTCCTGCTGCCCCGAGGGGGAAAACACCATTTTACCTGTTCCCTTTGCAGATGTGAACAACACATTCACAGCAGGAGTGGCAAATTGGTGACAAATAACAGCCTAGGTGGAGCACCATGTCCACATGCATGATGCTTCATCACTGCACAGACATTTGCTCCTCTCACTGCCGATCCAAGCCCTGGCACCGTGTGGCTGGTGGGGACACAAGCATGGGGCTCTGCTGGACAAGGGACAATGGGACTCATGGCAATGCCAGTCTGAGGGCATGGGGCTGCAGCAGTGGTTTTAATTTGTCCTGGTAGTCTTTTGAATTGAGCTCCTCCACAGGAGGAAAGGCCCTTAGCACAGCTGCCCTGTTCCTGGACCAGAACAAGGGACCACAAGGAGCTTCCCTGGCTGTACGTGCTGCAGCCCACATGCCTCCCTCTGCCTGGTGACACCACCGTCCTTCAGGTCACCAGCAGAGATGGGGCCTTGCCGCAGTGCTCTTGCACAGCTGGGCAATGGCACTGAGGGCCACTTACACCCCACAAAGCCCCTCTGGGCTGGACAAAAGAAGGAGTTTCTTTGTTGTCTCCCTTTGTGTTTTGTGTCACAAACCTTATATTACATTGCTACACATTCAGACTCTTATGTTGAGGGTGGTGGAGAGGAGCAGTGGGATTGACACAAGAGCAGGAGAGGAGGAGGTTTCCCCCAGCAACGCAGCACACAGCGTGGTCCTCATCATCCAGCTCCCTCTCATCTCCCTTTCTCTTTCTCTTTCTCACACATGCACAGAGAGGTTAATATCTGGTTCAAAAAAAAAAAAAAAAAGCAGAGTAATTTAAAACACACACTTTGCAGCAAACCAGTGTTCAGTGTAAACAAAGCATTAAACTGAAAAGATCCATATGCACTCGTTATCAGTTATTGCATTTTTTTAAAAGAAGGAAATCTAATACATTTAAAATAAACCCATAGCATGAAATAAAATAAACTATGGTCTTGGTTAGTTTGGTTTGATTTTTTAATTTAATGAGGAAAAGAGCTCTCTGATAAAGTAATCCTTTCAGAAGGAAAGTCCTGTGCAATGGTGAACATGTCAGCCACATGTTGAGGGAAGATTAAAGCCTAGCAAGACTCTCTTTCCCACAGTTTTTGAAGCCTTGCAATATTTCTGTGCTTAGGATGGCCCAGAACATCCTTCTGGACCAGACCCCCCACAGCTCTTTGCAAAGAAGCCCTGCAAAAACCACTGACAAGTCCACAACACTTCAGAGTGGAGGAGACCTGGTACAAACTGTGCACAGAGAGACTTCAGGGTTTTGATACAACAAAATTTTATAGTGAATTTTACAAAGGAGCCAATGGCTGCTAACATCATAAATCCTGCCAAGAGCAGGAGGAAGAGGTTTACCTTTCAAAGTCTGATCTGACCATTTTTCATTTTAAAAGTTCCTTAATGATGTGGCTGGCACCAACATGTTACCCACATCCCTTTTATCCAGTGCCACAACCTGCTTAGGAGAGGAGAGAATCGCATATGTAGAGAAGTTATCAGCCATAGATAAATTAGAAAATTCTCCACTTATTTTTTACAAACTTGTCTTCTGTTTATCATTAGTTCAGGTATTTTATGTCCTGATGTGGATCCTCCTGGTTAGGCCTGAGGAAAAGCAGCCTTACCGCAGAGCAGCTCATTGTGGGGCCACAGCACCTGCACTGGACAATGGAGCAGCTGCAACCCAGGCTCCTCAGCTTCTGCTGCTGGAATTGCATCCAGCAGGGTGCCTGAGGGCACTGACTGAGCCAGGCTGCTTGCAGGCTGCACTGCTGCTCCGTTTGTCAGAGCTTCCAACCAGTGGCACAGGTTGGCTTTTCAGCATAAACCAGCCAGGAGGCATGATGAAAAGCACAGTGTAACCCAGAGAGCATCACAGTTCTGGGCTCTTCAGGAGGGGGCACACCCATCCCAGAGGTAATCTACTGATGATCAAAGAAACCACTTCTAAGTCACTGTTTTGTAACTCATATATATTGGGCAGCAGGAAGAGAAGTGACCCTTTAAACCCAGCAGTAGCCTGGCATCCAAACCCAACTCCTGATATTTCATTTATGGTTTTGAATTCTGCATTTACAGTTACATAAAGCCCAGGCTGAACTCTCAAAATATGCTAACTTGCTCTGATTAGCAGTATTTCTTGCTTTCTGGTGAGAAGCTAAGGACTAACTGACAAGCCATAAAGTTCAGACCCAATTCTTGCCTGCCTTGGAGTTCAGCTGTACTTCTGCTTGTGGCAGACTCTTGCATAGGTGTTGCACAGGTCCATCTCATAGCTGAGGTGCAAGGGGTGGAGGAGATGTCCTCTGCTCTGAGAGTAACCAGGGGAGGCTGAGGGTGCAGCCCGGTGCTGCTCTGCCAGAATGGGTCACTTGGGAGCGTTTGTGACATGATGCAGTTCAGAAAGCAATGGGCATATGGAGTACAGAGTTATGGATACGGGTACATACATGGATACAGATACAGACACAGATACAGAGGCAGTTCTGACACACCAGCAACCAAAAAGGTGGGAAGTCTTTAGGAGACAGGATGGAGCAGATTTTTTTTTTTTAACCCAGATGAGCTATCCAGTCCATCACATCACATGAGCCTTCAAATCTCACTCTTTAATTTTATGAGTACGCAGTCAGAGCCAGCTATGTCAACTGTGTTTTGTGGAAAATGGAAGCAATGAGGAAGATTGAAAGCAGGGAAGTGGAAGGTTTCAATATTGTCACAGCGTTAAATGATTTGATTTCTCAGGAACAGCCTTTTAATGTGACTGCTTTTTAAGGGTTATTATCTCTACTGTAACATGTCATTAACTAAAAGGCAAAAATTGACACAAAATGCTTCAGTCAAACTAAAATGTTTTTTGACATCTTTCATGGAGAACTGTGGGGATTTTTTTTCTTCACCTGTCCTTCCTACCTGGAACAAATGGAAATACTGAAGTCCTGAACTCCAGGTGAAGTGAAGTATCTTTCCCTTTCACAACACTCTGCTGTCCATGGAGCTCTGCAAACCTGTGGAGCAAGGAAAGCAATAACTGGGAAGGTAACAGGAGGTGTCCCAGTCTGATGGCTTGATGGAGGTAAGTGGGAAGGGAAAGGGAGCCCACTCCAGACTGAGGGCCAGGGCAAAGGAATCCTGTTCCTGCCTTCAGTGTAGGCAGCTGCCCATCTCTCTGTGCCTGCTTGCCCCTGCCTGCAGAGTCAGCAATAACACTGTGTTTCCATGGTTAAGGGCCTCAGGAGGCACCAGTGAAGGGCTACAGAATAACCCAGCAGGGAAATTTTAGTCACTGCCTCCAGATACCTGTTCTGTAACGCTGCTGCAAAAAGCAGTAGGAGTGGGAGTTTCTGGTTTAATATCTGGGGGCAGAGGTTTGCCTCTGCCCTCAGCCCAGAAAACACTTTTATAGAGCATTGGTGGAAGTGGGCAAAGCTCACTTCTGCTTCTGCTGCCTGGGAATCTTGTGTGTGAACACAAAGAGGGAGTGGAAACACAGACTCCCTCCTCATGTAATAAATAAGAGGGCAGTTTCCCCTTGCCCTGGTGACTGTAGAGCTGCCTGGCCCTGTGAGATCTGCATGTTCTTTCTTATGGCTCAAGGAAGTGTGTGATCCCATCCTGAAAGAAAGTGATTTCTTATGGAAAGCCTAAAGATCCCCACCCTGGATTTTGCAATTGGCTAAAATGGCTGTCCTGACAGATCCTAGCAACTAGCCATGGAGAGGAACCCTGCCACAGGGGCCAAGGGCTGTAGAAGCTACCCTGGAACTTTGGGGTACATGGACCATGTCAGTAGCCAACACATAATTCTGGATTAGACCTAGAGCAGGGCTGGGGCAGGCAGAGGGAAACTGCCCCCCTGACACCCCAAAGTAAAATCTGAAAAAGGAGTGCCCAACCAACACCCCCAGTTCTGCTCCTCCTCTTCCCCTTCTGACCCACAGGTTGCCCTTGGGGCAGGACCTCAGGGGGAGCAGTGCATGATTTGAAACCCTGTGGGCCCAGGGCTTGAGCATCCCATGCTGGTGAGGGCATTCCCGGTCAGGTGTCTGCACTGGTTTTGTCTGGGATGTGAGAGCTCCATAAACCCCAAATGTGGAGCTCTTCCCCAGCCTCCTGCCTTGTCTTTCTTTTTAGATGGTGAAGGGGGAAAGAGGAGAGGCTGACTCACCTGACTTTTTTGTTTCAGGCTATTCTGCCAAAACGGGGTGTTCTTGTGTCCTTTGAAAAGGGTGTTCTTTAAAACTGGGTATCCTCATGTCCCGTTCTGGAAATTGTGGCTTTTTGAAAATAATAAAAGCAAAGAAAGACATAATTTTTAGGGCAAGGGAGTATTTCCTGGCTTGCATCCCCCCTCCGTGCAGTATGCCCAGCTCACAGGCTATTAAAGGAGCTTAGATTCGTCTCTTCCCTGGTCAGTGGTTTCAAAGATACAAGGAAGGTTTCATCATCCCTGTGGAGAGGCAGATCACCCAGCCCAAGGCGAAATTTCCCTTGGAAAATACAGAAATTACAGTCATTCTATGAAGTTCACCAGGGACCTCATTATTGTTAATTATTTTAAATGGAAGATGTTGGATACTCCTGTGATGGGGAAAAGGCTAAAGAGAGAAAGGGAAAGAAAACACAATAGGCCTGGGAGAGACAGAGATTTCCCAGCAGGGCTATTTGAAGGGATCTGGAAATCCCCTCTCAGCTTCCCTCAGCTAGGAAAGGCGGGGGACAGATTGAGGGACCAGTTCCTGACAGCTCTGCTGTGCTGTTAAATCTTTCTACCTCCTTGCTTTATTTGCACGCTAACTCTTGTCTGAGGCAGAGATCGCAGCCCAAATTATCTTCAGTGCTTGTCACATCATTCAAAACTTTTCTTCCCCCCCTTCCCCGACTTAGCTGCAAATTCTGAACTAATGAGGGCACTTTCAGATGGAAATGCTCCAATACTCACTCCACCTGCAGAAGGTAACCCCCATCTCCTCTGCCATTTGCAATCAGTCACACCAAAGCCCTGCAGAGGAATATGCCTGAAGGTGTGCTGTGGAGGAGGGTGCAGGTACTGGAGCATCCTTCTGTCTCTCACTTCAGTGAATGGGAACTTGCCTGTTTTTATGGACCCATTTGCAGGTGCTAACTGCATTAGCATAGCCCCAGCAGGAGATTTCATCAGGAACAGTAGTAATAAGATAAGGAGTAATGGGTTCAAACGGAAAAGAATGGAAACTTAAGTCAGATACACAGAAAAAACTCTTTCCTGTGAGGGTGGTGAGGCACTGGGGCAGGTTGCTCAGGGGAGCTCTGGATGCCCCATCTCTGGCAGTGTACAAGGTCAGGTTGGATGGGGCATTGAGCAGCCTGGTCATGTGGAAGGTGTCCCTGCCCGTGGCAGAAGGGTTAGAACTAGATGATCTTCTAGGGCCCTTCCAACCCAAACCATTTCATGATTCTATTCTATGATTTGTCATCTTCAAGAATACTAAATGTTTTAAGGATGGCAGAAAAATAATGGTCATGAGGTATTTGGCATGCAATTAGCATGGATGACATAATAATTAATTAAACTTTAGCTAAAGGATAAGTTAAAAGTCTAAAGTTAAAGGGACTTAGCTGTATGCTTCATTCCCACCAGGAGTGTGAGAAACCCTGAAAACCACTGTGGAAAATAAGGGAGACGTATTCCGCCCCCGCATGTGTACTTAACTTTGGTATGTGTGTGGGCCTCCCAAAAGAAAGAAGGGTGATATTGCAGCAGGATTTGGGACTGGGAAGTGCAAGCTGCAAAATTCAAGTGAAGATGATTCCCAAGGATCCAAGCTGAAGGGATGCTCCTGACAGGCAGTGATGTAGGTTTGACTGTGGGTCATCCATGAAACAAACGTTCAGGTCTGAATTACAAACCTTGTCTCTAACAACAGGGGGAGAGGAGATCCAATTTCACCCCATTAACATTTATTTAATGAAAGATGGTAATCAAATAGGTTCACTTTCAGAAGTTCAGGACACCTTCTGGTTCACATGCATTCCTCTACAAATCACCTGCCAGAGCTGTGCTTAGTGGATCGTAACTGAATGTGTCACACGGATTTCTAAAAGCCTTATCCCTGGAAAGGGACAGCTGAGAGATGCAAACAAAAAGTCAGGCTGTAGAACTGTCGGAAAGACCCCATACAATAAAGCTTTAAGAAATAATCCTGCAGGACGTTATACATTCAGACCAGTGTTGAAAACATTAACCCTACAGTGGGTTACAGGCAGTGACAGGCAAAAGCTGCCAAGAAGCATCTTATTGAAATCTCTGATTGAAGCAGAAACTAAAGTTAGTTTCAGAAGCCAGTTGAAAAAGAGAACTGGAAGTAAGAAATAGACACTTGTGCTAGGACCTTCATTTAACAGGCCCAGCTTTTAGCTTTGTGCTTATTTTAATCACACCCATAGTTTTTTGCTTTCAGATCTTTTCAGTGAGTATGTTCTGACATAGACACAATGCAATCTCATGTTAAAAACAGTAGGATGGTGCCAAACCAATTTGCAGCATATGAGAAGCTTTGTTATTATATAAAAAAGAACCTATAAATATCTGGGAGGTAGAAAAACAGTATTATTATTACTTTGCTAAAACTATGTTCAGCCTTATCTTTGACATTTTTGGAGGATTGTTTGTATCTAGAAAGAAGACAGCTGTTTCTGAAGGAAGTTTATTTCTGAAGGGTGATGGAGAATTGTAACTGAACTTGCTTTGCTGCTTGTGGGAGTTCTTAGAACATGGGAATATGAAGTGGCTCCCAAAGACTGGAACTCTGATAGCTGTAAAATGATTGCTTTTGAGAGTGACCAGGTAAAGGCAACAAGAAGCCTATCTGTGCCATCTTGTTTCTCTACTACCCACCTGTTTTCGTGCCTCTCATTATATATTCCTGAAAAAGCAAGGCTGAGAAATTATCCTGGAAAGAGTGCATTGTAATAGGACATAGCTTTTGCTCACTCTAGCACTTGGAAATTGTGTTTTGATTTACTATGTGTGGTTTGGCAAATCTGTTTTTGCAAGCTGCAGGCAATTGTCTGTAGAAGTCATGCTCCGAACACAGCGAGCACAGAGGCCTCTGATGGGCTCCTCAGAGACCACCGTGAATGGAGCCAGTAAAAGAGAATGTCAAAGGAAACATTTGTATTACAGTCCAGGAGGAACCAGACCTTGGTTTTATCAGTCTCCTCAGTCTTCTGTGATGGAAACCTCTAAATGTGCTCATCATTAGGTCAAGGTAAACACACTCTGTATCCCCACCCCAGAAAATACAGACTGTGTGCTGGCAGACCTACAGCCCTGGACTGTCAGCATCCTTGATACATGGCTCAGCCTCTCCTCCAGGGGAAAGGAAGCTCATGCCAGCTGCACAGTAGCTCATGCTGCACATGAGCAGTGCCCAGGAGGGCAGTGACTTGATGCCTTTCACACTGACATCACAGGGGACTAGAAATCATCACATGGTGAACTCTGCTAAAACAGTCCATGGTCTCAGCCTCATCATGTACAGCAGGTATTCACGGGCCCTACAGCCATCCTCACTCCTGGCACCATTTCTGCTTGCTCACTGGGGCTGGACCAGTGAAGGCAACAGCCCTGGGTGGGGGTTCAGAAAATGCATGCAATGCTTCTTGATTTGCTGCCTCTCTGGAAATTATTGGAGAGCGTATGAGCAGAGCAGCCCACGTGCGCCAGCAAGCCAGGCATGAGCAAACCCCACGTCCCCACACTAGAAATTATGTGGATGGATAGTTTTTCCCAAGCTCCAGCCAGCCCCGGAGAGCAGGACCTGCCATGGCACAGCTTATTTATGGAAGGGTAAAATTCCTCTCTTTGCAGATCAAGGCCCATGCAACATTCAAATCCCACTGAAGTGTATCCTGATCAAAGACCCTGCGACACCATTTCAGCTCGCTGTGGGAGAGACACTGAGAAAAGCCATGCACCAAGTTTCATACTGAGATGCTCACTGATGATGATGTTGACACAGGAATCTGTCCTTGATCCTCGCAGGTTCCAGGGTGATTATTCCTGTGGGTGAGGTTGCTCATGTGTATATGTGGGAATGGGGTCTTTGGCTGGTGCCATTTAGCAGAGTTTTTCTCACAGACTTGACTAGGATTTTACTCCTAGATCTCCTTAATGATCCCAATACACTCCCACATTCTGTTTTTCAGGGCTAAGCAGAGCAAAAATCAAGGGGCAAGGAAGCCACAAATGCAGGAGGCTCAGCAAGGCACTTCAGGCACTGGACTACAATCCTAAGTAGCAGCAATGACTTTTTCTGCTCCTGTATTTCCTGCTCTCATAGTTAAATGTTATGGTTGTACTTTGTAGCTAAGAAATTGCTGGATTTTCTACAGAGCCACCAGCTGAACTGAGTCTCAGCAGTCCCTGTGAAGTGCATTAAACGTTAGGTCATCCTTAGCATTGCCAGCCCCTGGCAATGTCTGGGTGCTTGATGTTACCAGTGGTTCTGAACACAGAGCTGTGCCTTGCTATGTGGGCAAAACCAAGAAGAGAGATTGTGCTCAAAGTGTGCATCAGCCTCCACTCAAGTGCTTATCCACATCATTACCACTGCACAACAGCAGGATCATTGCAAGCAAAAGGTCTTTGTGACAAGTCCAAAAGAAAAAGAGGCGCTTGTAAGCAGACCAAGGACCCTCCTGAAAAGTTGGGAAAATGCCACAAAAATGTTGTCTGAAACACACAGGCACTGAACTCCCTTTTGCAGAAAGCCCCTGTGTATGTGAATAACTTTACCTGTAGAAGCGGGGCTGTTGCCAATCAGACACATCCTCCAAACACGGTGCCCTGCGCAGCTCTGTGAGGTGTGGGCTGTGTGAGGCTGAGGGAGGAAGCTGCTCACACGCCCCCAGCAATCTGTCATCCCTGGGTTCAGGCTGCTGTGAACAAGTGCCAGCACCACACACATTTAATTAACCTTTCTACAACTTGTAAGATGAGCCATCTCTGTTCGCCACGAGATTTATTTTCAGCACTGCACAACAGCAATGGAAAATAGACACTGCAATTCAACAGGAAAGGGAGCAAATATGGGCAACACAGTTCCATTAGGGAAGATGTTTTAGCACAATGTAGCGCTCTGATTCTTTTACAGTTTCCTCTAGCAAATTCATTCTATTTCTCATACATCAAGGCTCCTGGAAAGTCCTTATGTCATATTCATTTCTCCTTAGCACACGTGGGAAATGCACCCAGGGCCCACGAAGCAGAACTGCAGCGTCAGAGATTCGCAGATGTTTCGCCTGCACCATATGGCGCGTTCCCCATCGTTCCCCGCAGAGCGGCTTCTCGCACTGAAAGTCAGTGTTTTCCCCACACATGGGAAAACCAAATGGAGAGGCTATAAAAGGAAAAAAGGAAGAACAAAACCCCAACAAATCTGAGCAAACTGGTCTGAAAAAGCATCCCATAAAGAGAGTAAGTAGACTTGGCTAACATTGGGCACACCAGTGTAAAAAGCTAAGTGCACGCTCTTCAGTGTGCACTGTGAATTTAAAGCACGAATTAGGAGTACATTAGATGATTTGCTAAGTTGTATCCCAGCCACATTCAGCTTCTACTCCAGCATCAGGCACTTAACCACAGAGGGCTCTGGAGAAATGCCTTTTCAAACTGTCTGTGTTTTGTCAGAAGTATGGAATATTGTCAGCACAGCTTGCAAATATCATTACTGGGAAACAAAGAGTATTTCTACAGCATCTTTCATTTAAATTCACCCAGTACACCCTTCATTTCAATCCACCCAATGCAGTAAGGATTAATGCATTTGAAGTTGTAAAAAAAAAACCAAACAGAAAACAAATGAATTAAGGTAATATAAGTTTTTCCAAGTCCTCAGCCTTTGTGACATAACTATGTCTGTCAATCATATAGACATGTTGAAAAAGGTTTTCTAAGACAGCAATGTCAATAAGACTTCTATGGTAAATCCTGTTTGACCTTTCTGGGGGCGGTGTACCCAGCTCCCAGCTCCTGCTGTGCAAGCCTTCCCCAGGAGACATATCCAGCCTGGCTTTGCCCGTTGCTTTGGGCCACGCTCTAACAGCTTTTCATAAATGTATTCCTGCTGCTAGAAATAGCCCTCTAGGGCAGGATGCGAAGAGCATCAGCTCCAGTCAGAGCTACAAGCTGAGTGTAAAAAAGCAGCTCAAACCATTTCCTCCAGCTCCTGGGTTTTCCTCTGAGAATGTGCCATCCACAAACTGATCTAATCACGAATCAGCCCAGACTTGCTGAAGCAGAGAAATTTGGCTAGGAGCAGCAGACACAGGTCCATCTGAAAGCTCTGCAACTGTGCCATATGACACGGAATTGTGATGTGGGATTTTTTTGGGGAGGTAGTAAAGCCCTTCAGACCCCAAGGAGCTTTGGATCTGATGAGAACACAGGTGCTTCAAACACTCCTAATTGAAAGCTGCACCTGTACACAGTAAAATATACATGTACATGGTTCTCCAGCCCATGCAAATAGAAAATCCCCTGAGGTTCACTGCATATATAGACTCTGATCACCAGATCCTTTATGTGTGGGCACCTTTTTTTTACACAGGACATCACACAGACTTCAGAGGGACAAGTCATGAAGGTTTGAGATAGCATCCCATTGCTGCTGGTGTGAACAAGTCAAAGCCAGCAAATAACATTTTGAGGCCAGCTTTCGGGCATCCCAGGCTGAATCGAAATGCCTGAATCATCTCATCTCGCATTTTCACTGTTGTCAGCCTCCAGCCTCCACAGCAGAGCCAACAGAGTGACTCTGGTGCAAAAGCAGAGCGATAGCCAAGCCCCCAGGCCCCCCACGCACACACTATCGGAGGGAACTGGTACCAGGCTCTGCTGTGTAAACAACCAGGGCAAAGGAGAAGGAGGTGGTGGTGGGGTTAAATATCTGCTCTCTTTTACGAGACCACCTACAAAATGTTGCAAAGACCCTGCAACAAAAATAATCTGCCATGATTCCAGTGTTAGGCAAAATATAAACAATTTAAGTGCTCTGTTAAAGAGAACATCTGGGGAGTTGCGAGCTGCACAGATGTTTTCACAAGTTGTTTTTTAAGGAAAAGTAACCCTGCTAAGTTTTCTGCCTCTTCCATCTTGTCTCTCTCAACTGTGTTTATCAAGCCAAGATATAAACACATTAAAAAACCTTTAGAGGCCCAGCTCATGCTGTATTATTAATTTGGAATTGACTGAGGGTTGACAGCTGGCTTTGGTTTGACCCCTGGTTCTTTTAAAGTCACTCCACACAAATAATTAACCAGTTTGTGTGTTGATTGGATTTAACATGCATAAATATACACACACATATACACAGACACACATATATATGTATATATACACACATACGTATGTATGAAGCAGTTTGGTAGAAATGACCATCAAACTTTGCACCGGGATCACATAGGCTGGCCTGGAGCCCTGCCTGGGCAGCCAGGAGAGTGGTCACAGTTTTGGGAGTCCTTGAGGAAGGCAGGTACTGGATAGAAGAATCTCTAGGCAAGGAAGGTTTACTGCTCAGGGAAGTACAAGTGGTATGCTGCTAAAGGCAGTTTTTATTTTAGCATCAAGCTCCTGCAGAATGGAAAGAAGTTAGGTTTCTTAGATTAAAAAAATATATAATTAGACCTTTTAGAAAATAATTTGGTTTTTCTTAATTCTGTAAAAAGCCCCAAACAACTGACTGTGATTTAAATGTAAAAAGTAAATTAGAAAGGCTAATTGGAGGAGCAAATGCACCTATTCCTTGAAATACATGAGAAAATAAATTTGCCCACTGGGTCATTAGGAAGCAGAGCAATTCAACAAAACAGTAATTTTACAGCAGAATAGGTATTTGATCCCTTTAAATGCTGGTCTTTTCCAGAGAGTGGGCTGGAGATGCTTACTGCACTCAGCTAATAAAAAATAATGCACCAGAAAGAGGAGATGCTGAAGCAAATTAATAAACTCAGTACTGTGCGTCACTGGGCCCAGATGGTAAATACCAACAAGAGCTGAGTGAAGAGTTGGAAACCTCACAAAGCCCTGCCCTTCACTAAACCCAGTTTGTGTCTTGGAGGACTGGCAAGCAGTGGAGGCTGTGCCCATGTCTTCAAGCCAGCCCATGTCTCCACCTGGGGAAAGTCTGGCCCAGTGGGCTCTACCTCAGACCAGCTTATCTGGTCGGGTACAGTCAGGTCTTTTGCTGGAAGACCAAGATTTTCCACCCAGGTCACTGAGCCAGCCAGCAGTGTGGCAGCCAGGGATGGTGGAAAAGCTGCTCACAGACAGTGTAGGGTGTCAGAGCCATGGTCTCATTGGCCCCACCATCTCACCAGCAGAGTGAGGGAAAACAGGGAATTTCCCTTGCCAAGCCAGAGGTGCAGTCAAGACCTCAGGGCTGGTGGCTGTATTGGGCATAGGTTGATACCACCAGGGATACGGTCACATCCACGGGATAATGGGACCCCAAACAAATATGAAGATGCCTGGCAGTGACACTGACCAGACTGAGAGATGGGAAAATCAAGAGAAGATTAAAAAAATACAAATGTGAAAAGCATTTGCGATGCTTTATGGTATTTCACTACTGGTGATGCAAAAGTGCTACTAGAAACATTATCAAGAGGTTCTTCTGTTTTGTTTAATGGGATTTGTATTATAGAATCATAGAATGTCCTGAGTTGGAAGGGATGCATAAGGATCACTGAGTCCAACCCCTGGCTCTGCACAGCATCAACCCCAAGAGTCACACCAAATGCCTGAGAATATTGCCCAAATGTTCTTTAAACTCTGTCAGGCTGGTGCTGTGACCACTTCCCTGGGGAGCCTTTTCAAGTGCCCAGTTACCCTCTGGGAGAAGAATCTTTCTCTGATATCCAACCTAAACCTCCCCTGATACACCATCATGCCATTCTCTAAGGTTCTCTCCCAGGTCACCAGAATTTTCTGGTTTTTTTTCCTTTTATAGTACTGTTTCAAAAAACAAAGAGTGATCAGGCCATCACAGGATTATGAATGGTGTAACTTGGAAAAATCCAACAAATAAACTTGCAATAAGCAAGACAGCATCTAGCTGTTCACTACATTATCCCTCTGCCCCTCCTTGGTTGAGAGCTCTCTAGGATATCAGTTTAGTGAGGATTTTTACCAGTCCCTGGGGAAGGGAGAAGATTTCACTGTGTGGCCAACTTAAATAAATCTGATTTTGTGCCTGTGCTGGACACTGACTTATTTGGGATGTAAAATGGTACCTCTGAAGAATCAGTGCACTAAAAGAAGCATATAAATAAATTAATAATAATGTTTAATATACACTGTGTAAATAGAATATATTTTTTACAGCCCCAGCCTGCCTTTCCATGTGACCAGAAGGTACCCTTTGCAGCTTGGGCTCTGTTACAGTCTAAATGAGGTAGCAACAGCCATTAAGCCATTAACATGTGCTCTGTTATAAGATGAATCTTGAATTCCCTGCTTCTCTGGGTGACCAGTGCCATGGGGAAACTCTTGCTGTGCAGAAGTGCTGCATCCCCAGCCAGCTTTCTACATTTCAGCAAATGACTCCTAAGCACTGCAGGATGCAACTTCCAGCCCCCTGTTTTTCTGTGGCTGGCCAGAGACAAGAGGCACATGGGAGCATAAAGCTTAATCTGCAAAGGCCAGGTAGCTCTCAGCTCCTTACTGGGCAAAGCCCCAGCTGCTAGCAGTGGTGTGATGTCAGTGATCAGCCACAGGCTGGGAGGATGCAGAGTGGGAAGTTATGTTTAAACACAAAAAACCTCAAAACAAACCCCTTGTTTTATGCCACGGAGTGCCTTGGCCTGAGGACTGCACTCCTGCCTGCTGGGCAGGAGAAGGTAAAGGAAGCCCTGAAACTGCTTTGCTGCTCTTTGATAAACAATTTGTCAGAGCAGCAAGGAACCCCCAAAACCTGGGTATTTCTCTCCTGCTATTTTTTCTATCTCAAAATCCCAGTGCAATGACAGTGAATTGGAGATTGCAGGGCATTCCTTAACTCTGCATCATGGCCTAGTGACAAAGGGATTTGCCCATCTGTACCAGTCTTCTGATATTTTAAAAAGTCACTCCTCCCAAAGGAGCAAGCAAGAATCAATTCAATTTGCAATCTGAAATGAAAAATATCCCTTTCTCTCCAATTTAGGCAAAGGAAGAAAATATTGAATTCTGCTTTGCTGACTGTAGTGGGAAAAAAAACTATCTCAGTCTCTCTCTCTCCTTTGTTATTTTATTCTGAGGTGGGTTATGCAGTTTTGCAGTTACCCTGGTGCAAAGCAAAGCAGGATCGGAGGCTAAACTAGTAGGATTTATTTATGGTGGTGAAGATCATATATCCCTACAGACATCGAGCAGTAGGACCTTTGGTTAGATGAGACCTGAGGCCCTCCTGGCTGTTTCAGACCACATTCACTGTCTCCCAAATTGCATGTTTGAGTAAAGCCTCAAAAACTCCAAGACAAATTTAAAGAAACCCACACAATTTGATCAAGTTTCATCAGGCATCTTGGATTTGTTCTGTGAATGTTCAAAGAAGTCACTGAATGACCCAGATCTCCTTGTTAGCAGGGTCCTTTGCACATTTCATGTGGCTGGGTTTGCTTTATTCATCTTTTCTATCAGCCTTGTGTAGAGAGGTTGGGTCTTAGCATCACTGACCATGGACAGTTACATTCCTTTTGCAGAACCTGGATGGATTCAGTTCAGTTTAGTTTTTCACCAGGGACAGGGATGGGGACTTTGCAGAAACCCCACTGAACAGAGTTCTGAGGTTTTGGATCAGACAATTGAGGGACAGATCTACCCAAGTGCATCCAGTGGAGCGATACCTTTTCCACCTGAGGGATCACGGTGTGCTTGGTCTGGGCCACATGCTATAATGATGGGTGATGATTTCTTCCTTTCTGCCCCGGAGCTTTAGGGTGGCTCCAGCCAGCCTGTGAATCTCTGTGTCCCTCGGCCTGTGGGAAGATGCAGAGAAATGTATTTCTCTCTTTAAATTGCAACCATCTACAGAAAAGGACTATGCAATTTTTTGTGCCATGCCGAGTACAAAAAGGGCCCAGAGCTGAGGGCTGGTGCTGGGGGCTGCTGCCACCACGGGAGCAACAACCGGTGGCAGCAAACAATAGCCTTTGTCTGCTAACAACAGCTTGCGATGGGGGCAAGCAGCTCGGCTTGTCTCACTTTCATTTTAGGAACACAGAGCAAAAGAGATCCTTTTAAGGGGAGTGGGGAGGACAAATAACTTGGGAAATAAAGTGATTCAAAATTCTCAGTGCTGCTCCCTCATTCTACTTTTTAATGGTGTAAGTTAACTGATGGGAAAACCTGATTCCCCCTAGAGCCCTCAGCTTATTGCTTTCAGGCAGCTCTGTCCTCCACTTTCCAAAAAGTAGGTGCCTCTTCTGGCCTGGAGCATGCCCCTGAATCAATTTGTAGCTTGGCTCAAGGTGAATTCTTCAGGTAACTTTGCCAGTGCAGCAGGCTCTCAGGCCACCAGCTCTGGATGTGTTAGAATGTTCGTGGAAGGTGACAGAAGCTTTGTTAAAAATCCTTTTTAAAATCCATTTGCACTCCCAAGTCTATGAGACATCACGGCTCTGACCTCAGGGAGGCTGCATGATGGGTGAGATGGGAGGCAATAACTAACAGAGGAGAAAGGTGACATCGGCACTAATATCCTACCAGTGCTATTTCCGGCAGTGCTGGAGCCCTCTGGTAGCACAGTTACCTGATTTCCATAATAATCTGTGTGCTCCCCACTCCTACCAGAATCATTTATTGCTTAATTGGGTGTAGTAAAAACTGAGGTATCAGCATGTCGCATCGTTAGTCTTCCAGCCACTTACTCCCTGTGGTGCCAGTCACAGCCCCCACTGTCCTGCAAGGAGAAAATGCCAGTGTGAAAATGTTCCATGTTCCATGGGGATTCAAGCCAATCCATTCAGAGTGATTGGGGTTCAGTGGAAGGGGGTAAGCAAGAGAGCAACCTGAATCTTTGCTCAAAACTCATCCCTGATATCAGGTTTGATTTCTCCTCTCCTTTTTATACAGCTTGTGCTTTCACTTTGCTTCTTCTACACCCTTTGTGGGGCTAACTAGATGGTCACTAGAAAATATAAAATAGTTTCTCTAACAAGCTTCTTGCCAGCTCTTCCCATTCTCTTTTCATGAGTACAGGGAGACAGACAGCTTTCCTCATAAGAAGACCTCCTAAAGCCAGGAGTCAGTTCAGATCCTGGTTGTGCCCGATACTTTCTCTACAACCTTAAGAAATCCTTTAAGCCCATCTCTAACCCATGGAAGCTGCAATGTTTTACCATGTTCTTTCTAATAAAGAGCCATGAAATCTGCAAATGGAAGCTGCTGGGGATGTATAACTTTGAGGTCAGTCCAGCCCTAGACTGGGGAAAGCTTGCAATCTCTTTCTCCAAACGGAAAGTAATCCATGCTATTGTTTTTTTGGATTCATCTTTCTTTTTAAAACACAACCACAAAACTTCATGTGAATTTGAACCTAATCCTCAAAAGCCCCCATGTTTGCACAGCTGAGTAGAGACCCCACTGAAGATTAGTGGCATGTTTCAGGCGGACGACAAGCATTGACCAGGGCCTTGTCTCATCCGTGAAAAACACCTGCTCCTTTGAGGTTCCCCTGCCTGCTGTGAGAAGAGGGGTAGGCAGCAACTCCAACTTGAAAAGCACAAGTCAGGAAAGCTTTTTTCTGCTCTTGTAGCTGATTTTCACATGTGTTGTATATTACAAAGGATATGAGTTTGGTGTTTTCTTGTTCCTGATATGAAGTGAAATTTTTATGTATTATTTTCATTGGACTCAGCAGATCCCCAGTTTTCAGCCAGGATCCTGTTGTGTTAGTCACAGTACAAGGCAGGGCTCAAGAGCTTATTGTGACTGCAGGAGGAATGAATGAAGGATACCACTTTGATTTCAGCATGGGTTTTAATGCCCTGCTAAGGAGCTCCATTAAGATTTGTAGCTGGGAAAGCCTTACACATGAGGCTTAGCTCAACTAAAAGGAGAGGTAGTCTGATGCAGTCCAGGAACTGTTTTCCATGATATTTTCAGAAGGTGCCGTGTCAAAGAAAAGCAGCAACTTCAGACAGTGCCTGACAAGCAGCTCTGGGGCAAAGATCTGCTAAAAGAACCAGGTCAGAGCTCTTAAATTATTAAAACCATGTTTTGCTGCTGTAACTTCAGAAACCAGCCTGCTCTCATGAGCTCGGGCCCTTTGCATGCTCACTGCCCCAAGGGCTTTGGGGTTTAGGGGGCTGTGAGGGCTGTGCTGCTGGGACAGTGGGGCTTGCCCACAGGGACTGTGAGAAATAAAGAAGTGGGACAACTCCATTGTTTGAGCTAAGAGAGGAGCGAACACTCCCTAATGCTCACAAAAAAGGATAAACGTTTCAGCTGCTCTTTTCAGTGATTTCCATGTTTTTTCCTTCAGTAGGAAATGCCTGCAAAGTGCTTGAGAGGGCAGGTGACTGTTGTGGCTCCCAACAGGACCTGGGGTTAGGGAACCTGCTTGGGCGGCATCTTTTTTTTCACATACTGTTTCTTGCTTTTATTTTGGGGGTTCAGAGAGTTTAGTCACTGGCTGTTACTGCTGTGATCTGTGATCAGCTGGTGCATCTCCAGTCTCCTGGGAAAGGATTTCTAATGAGGATGGAAGCCCGGGGGCTACGATGTGAAACAGAGACTGCTGTAGCACAGAAGGGTAGATAAGATCAATAGGAAATGCAGATTTGCAACATGCTGGAAATATGACAGATTCCACACACACCCTGGGGAAAAGATATTTAAATCTTTTAAAGGAGTGGCAGAAAGACTACATCTCATATAAATATATATATTCATATGTGTAGGTATGTGCACAGGAATCTGCCACCTCACCTCTAAAATATTTGCTGAGGATTGTGGAAATCTTTACAAGGTTGGTCCAACTAAATCAACTTTGTTTTACTGCAGAAGACTTACTGGTGCTGACCCACACCAAAAGAAGCCATGATAAGGAGTGGGAAACAGTTCACAGCAGAGCACTGCTGCAGAACCCACCACAGCCAGCATGGCAGCTCTCTGCAGGGCTGCATCCCAGCTCCATCCCTGGGCCAGCTGCAGCTGTTGTGGCTCCCAGGGGCTGCTGGATCAGTCAGAGAAGAGTGTTTGGATCTTCCCTGTCACTTTTACTTCCCCAGAATATTACGGAGCGCTTTGCAATCCGGAAGTTGTAGGGTGAAATAGCAAAGTATGAACAAGAAGTGAGGTGCAAGTTTTTATCAGCCAGGATAAATGATTGCTGAAAGCATCCACTGAAGGATGCTGTAAAGCTGCCACCTGTAAAATTCAGATCAGTAGATCTAAATCATCCCTAAAATTCAGCCACACATTACTCAAGCTGGTGGAGTAAAAACTGAAGTGAAAATCCTGTTTTACAGAAATGGACTGACTATGTCATTGTGATAGTCTCTCCCGAGCTGTTAGATCTGAAGTCTAATGCTATAATGTACCAGAAACACCATGAGGAGTAATTCAGGTGTGGGCCTCTTATCACCTGGTGCATCAGCATCTGCTTTCTAGCTGCCTGCTGTGTTAAAGGTGCAAGAAACACCACTACTTGATTGACTTGAAATGTATTTAAAGTCATGTTCATGCATTTTGTCACCTCCTGCAATGAGTTCATTCCTGCTGGTAGGGAAGCTGCATTCTGCCCAAATGCTGAGAGCAAGAAGTAACTGTTACCCATAAATGCCTCATTAGAAAGGTGTCCCCTTCTCACCAGAGCCCGATAGGAGGGGCTCCTGAGGTTCTCTAAACTCCCACCTGACTGCAGCTCCAGCCCATTGCCATGTGCATGAGAAGGGGTGATTATCAGTTTGGAGATACTCCTCTGGAAAACCTGTTTCAGGGAAAGTCACTGTCATTGACTTTGACTCGCTGAGATCAGACCATGCCCCTACAGAAGTTTTGGTATGAGAGGGGTGGAGCAAATGACTTTGCATCTTTCCTTGATGTGAGCTGCAGATAACCTGGTACATCCCAAGGCATCTTTCCACTCCCTCATCGAGTGGGTACCTCCGTGGTGACACACCCAGTGACCACATTGCTGGGTGGAGAGCCTGTACTGCCCTCGCTCTAGCTGAGGTCAGAGTGTTAGCCTGGATAACCCAGTGGGAAGGATATGAACGGTACATCACAGCCACCTTTGCCTGCAAGGAAAGGCTGGAGCAGCTCAGCTCTGTCAGGAGCCCAACCCCCTTCAGTTTTGGTTTGGGGTTGGAAAGGTTGGTTCTGCAATTAACAGCAGCTGATGTAATTGTCGTGATTATGTTGTTACTAGCAAAGGAACGAATGACTTGTCCTGTAATGCACATAACCAGCTCCAGCATGGGGAGAAGTGCTGCCAGCTCGCCTGGCCCGGCTCTCTGCTCCCGGAACTGAAACCAGCATTCCCGGCAATGCTGAGCTCCTCTTCGGCTCCCAGCCAGCCACCCGAGCAGGGCGCTCACGCTTGGCAAGCGCTCTACACACGTCTGTCACATTTCCTAGCAGGAGCTGCAGGGATGTGTCCTGCAGCCCTGCAAGTCGAATACTAACTGCATCAGACAGTGCATTTGTAGCTAAAAATACCACTGAGCAATTTGCCTGAGAAAGGAGCTTGTTCTCCCTGGCTGGCAGCCAGGTGACTTTGCCTCGATCACCACAGCTCAAGCTGTCGTGAGCAGTCCTTATGTAAAACCATTTCAAGCATCAGAGCATGAGAACATTGCTGGCAGAGTTTAAACCCCTGAAAAATGGAAGCTCTGGATGCTAAATCCTGGCACAGTGAAAAAAAGGCCAAAACACATTCCTTCATTGGGATGATGAAAGTGTGACCACCAGCCCAGCTTTACACATTTATGGTGCAATCTCATACTGCAATCTCTGCTCTTTGAGAATGTCTGTGACTGAGGAAATAGCAAGTGAAATCTCCGTTCTTTCGTCAGATTACTGTATGGTCATCACTTGTCTCCTATACAGGTAATAATTACAATACATGGCACTTTGGAATTTCAAAGCACCTCAATTAAGCTTCCTAACACAGATGAGAAGGAGGACCAGGAATACACTCCCTCAGTTAAGGATTAATGAGTTTGGAGCACACCATGTATAGAGGTTAAAAATAACATTTTTTGAATGTAATACATGATCTTGATAATACAGGTAGAAACAATCTTATTCACTGCTGAGCAAAGACCCAACATTAGAACAAGTGTGAGGCTGCCTCCTACAACTCGACTGTTTCCCACCTCTCTAAAGCAATGGAACCACAGCTGCATAAGCACCTAAGAAGAATCAGGGAAAACTTGCTACTTATATCACCTTTCAGGCACAGAGAGAGAGAGAGTGCTTTTTACCTGTTTTTTTTTAATCTGCTATTTACCTGCAAGCCACCTCCAGTGAGTCCCATTGACTGTTGCTTTCCTGTTCTTCCATGCCTGCTTTGCCCAGCAGAGGTGGGCAGTGCTGGGGCAGGACAGAGCAGCCCTAGGAAGCTGGATGGCCCAAGATCCTTTGAGACTTTCTGACTCTCAGAAGATTTCAGCTAATGTGTGAAGGCAAAGAAGACAGGACAGATTGTA
Organism: Ploceus nigricollis; assembly: GCA_013399945.1. NCBI lineage: Eukaryota > Metazoa > Chordata > Aves > Passeriformes > Ploceidae > Ploceus > Ploceus nigricollis. The sequence goes on from VXBC01011634.1 coordinate 225,761, forward strand.
TTGCCAGTGCAGTGCTGCCAGCTCTCATCGTAAGTTGTAGCCCCGTTTCCTCCAAGCTCTGTTTTTCCCAGGGAGTGGGTTATCCAAGTCTCTCCTCACTTGTAGAAACAGCAGCACAGATCTAACTCACCCTAAAAAATAAGAAGCATGGAAATCACACATTCCTGGTACCTCCAGGACCAGAAAGGCAATTGAAAGGACACCTTGCTGTGCGATTTTCAAGCTGGTCCTGTGATGGTTTAGGAGTGTGACTTACATTGTTTTAAATACATGGCATTGGCAGTCCAGCTTTCATCATCAAGATGAAGGCAGATTTAATGTACAAGTTGATTCACAGATGCACTGAAACTATTTTTCTTTATCCTGACCTCAGTCCCTGTGCAGATATAAATCCCCAGCTGTGAATCTATGGTACTTAATGATGGTACTTAATGTTCTTCCGTAATTGGGCTGGAGCTTATCTCCTTCTGCAAGAGCAGCAGCATCCAGGATGCAGTGGCTTGCATTTGTCTCAAGAAAAAATACCAGTATGGGAAGTAGTGAGCTGAGGGACTGGGTAAGTGTACTCTTGGTGGAGTGAGTTAATGTTTGATGGACAGGTGATGGAGTAGGCTAATATTTGAACATCTGGAGATTTAACTTCAAACACCCACTGGGATTTGAGCCTGCTCTGATCTGTTATGGCCGTTTGCCACGTCAAAGGATTTCTACACAACTAAGCAGACTCCAGCCAGGCTGCCAGTCTCTCTAGCCATCCCCATCTGGCTTGTAGAGGACAGCATGTAACTGGTGATCTCACGGTCCTGTCACAAACCCCAGGAGACTGTCCCAGGTCTGCTGTGACAGAAAATGTGACAGTGAATTGACTCCAACATGTGAGAGAGGGGCAGATTCCAGCTGGGAATGAGCTGGGGGCCCCTGGAGGTTCTGCTTCAGTGCCCTATTTCTAAAGTATTGGGTTTCTCTGGTTGGAGAAGGTAGTTTGAAATAACAGTTCAGATGCATCCTCCAAGGAAGGAATTAGCAGAGCTGCATGGGGAAGCCTGCAAAGTGCTAGGCAGTGTTGCTCATAGCAGAAAGGACTTTGGGATGGCAGTACTCTATTTGTTTTTCTCATTGTTTTTTGAGGAAAAAAAATGTTTTTATACAAAGATTTATGGGTGTACAATGTTTCTCCCTGAATTTGCATTTGTTTGATCTATATTTCTTGGCTTCAGTACAAAGCCAATCTAGTTTATTTCACTTTCTACACTCCATCTCTCTAGCTTTGATGAGCTTCAGTCAGAATCAGCAACCAAAGCTCTAGCTCACAGATATCCGTTTTCTCAGCCCAAATAATCATAAAAACAGGGACATGCCTCTGGGCTTTAGCCTCTTCTAGCCAATCTGTACTAGGAGAGCATGCCAGCTCACCAGCTCCTTACTCCTTGTATGGAGAGAACCCCAGGACATGCAGAGGTTTACTGGAGGGGCCTCTATTGCAGCTTTCAGCAGGGAATACTGATGGAAAAGAGCCCATAAAAATAACTGTATTGGGGGCAGTTTGCACTGGGGTGAAAAGGATGGGGTTGGGGTTTTTTCTGTTTTTATGGTGATGCTGCACTTAAATGTGGCTTACTTAGAGAGCAGCATATGACCCAAGTGTACCTTGTCACATCTGATAGATTTCATGTGAAAAGCTGAAAGCTCTCAATAGCAGCTGGGCCCCAGGGACCATCACAAGGCTGAGCTGCATGAATTAAATGACCAAGAGCAAAGCTCACAACTCCTCTGACAGAGCCAGAGCTCTGCCAAGAGTGTGGGGCTGCCACAACCCTCTCCTCCTCTTTCAGGACCCACGGGACCAGAACTTCCCAATATAACTCTCAATGCTCCAGCAACTCCAGAGAAACTACAATAGTTTGAACCAACACCGTGTCTGGCCCTTTGTCTTAAATCTCCCACCCAGACTTGATTTTACAGACTGTCCAGGTCGTGTCAGAGTCCTCATCTATCACAGTCAGGTTACTTCCCTCCTATCCTAAATCAAACAAGCCAAACCGAGGGCAGCTCCTTTGTGGAAGGCTTTCTTGGCTGGTTTTCCCCTCTTCCCTCCCTAATTGTTCGTTAATGTACGTCAATTATTTAACCAAATAAAGGCTAGAGTTTCCCGTAGGAAGGGAAGTTTGTTGGAGGAGTGGACGATCCACAGATGGATTTACCTGTATCAGATTCTGGGTAAATATTTATTCTCCTTTCCCTTTTGTGCACCCTTCTCAGCCACAGGAACAACAACAGCAGGGAAATATTATTACTCTCATTTTACAAGTACACAAGTAGGGCAAAGGTGACTTAATCTCGGTCTTGGGAAAGTCAGTAGTGCTTTTACCACTGGTTCTGGGGGACTTTGAACAGGAGCAGCTGGAGTGAGCAGCTGGAGTAAACAGCCAGCACCAGCCTGGCAGTGGGCAGGAGCTGAGCTCTGGGGCAGCATCACCAGGCATCCCAGGGAGTGCCACCGGCCTCCCTCAGAGGGCTCAACCACCAATGACCTGAGTCGTGGTTCCTCTCTGGAGACTGACTTCAGCCCCTCTGACTTACCTTGTGGAGGTGCTGGGAAGTTTAATTAATTCCCGTTTGTAAAGCGAATTTAGAGTGCTGCCTACACTGAATTCTTTGCAGCAAGAGCAGTGGTATTTAGTAAGATGAAGAGGGCAGAACACTCCCATGCCTTATTTTTTTTTTTCTGGCCTTTTTTCTGGGTCTTTTTGCAAAAGGAAAAAATTAATGTTAGATTTTATTACAACACAACAGACTACAGCCACCCTTATTTCCCGGAATAATAATAGTCATAATGCATTACGTTAGGTTAGTCAGTAGTTTTCACTAATCCACAAGACATGCACTGTTGACCTCTGAGGTAATTTTGGATCATGCTCAAGCCAAATAAAGTCAGATTTGTGGTTGCAGGTGAGAGATCCTCTGAAAAACCATAAATGTAACCACAACGTCCTCTGGTTTGATCTGAACTCAGCCTGGCCTTCATCGGTTTTTCTGGTGCCAGTCCAGAAGTAAGAGAGATTAATGATTTAAAGGCATTACACTAGGATATGAGGTAACTCAGCACAGAGTGCTGGCCTTGGGAAGATAGTTTGCAGTAAGTACCCAAGGCAGCAAACCGTGGACCGCCCCTCCTGGATGGCATCTTGCTCCTTGGAGGATGCTACAGGCTTGACTGGAAAAATTCATGGCATGAATGTGTCCAGTAATTACAGGGGCAAAGGAATGTGCCCTTCTACAGGGCAGAAAATGCCCATGTGAAATGTTACACTTCATCTTCTGCCTCCTGAATGGGCAGAATAATGGTTTGTGTCTTTGGAAGATGATAAAAAAAGGCAAGGGAGAGAGGTGAGCTTGTGAGGGTGGTAGCAGTGCCCATGCCTGTGCCATGACATGGAATGCTGCATACCCAGAGAGCAGCTTGAAGCTCAGGCATCAGTGACGCTATGGCCTGGGCTCTGTGCAGCGTCTTCTGTCATCTCCTCAGCCCCTGCTCCTTGGGCTCATGAGATATATATACCAGGGGTCCACTTACCCACACTGTAATCCCTTCCCTGAGTAAGGTCTGAACCCCTGGGCTAATCCTGAACCTTTAGAGAAAATATTCCCCAGCCTGTTATGACTACAGGTCTGCCTGAGCTCTAATAAATCAGTGAGGCTCCAGTGGAATAACACAAAGCTTGAGGGAGTGCTGGGTGGGTAAATGTATATAAAAGGCAGACCTGATCTTCCTTTAGCAGCCATTAATTATGGCCAGAGATGGGAATAGGAAACAGCAGTCATTCTGGGATACTGCTGTTTGCAACTCAGTCAGGAGCAGGCTGAAACCTGAAGACAGAGAGGAGAGAGCACTGTGTAGTGGACTGGGGAGATACATGAAGCTTAAAAACAACCTCCCCTTGAAATTAAGGGTTAATGCTTTGCCAGTTTAAGCATTTGGTCTATGAAGTCACATCAGTATGGTGAGGCATAAGCCCCACATTGTACAGGAGATTTACAGGGGGAGAACACAAAGGGGCACATCAGCAAACGGTGCCAGCCCTGAAGGGCAACAGATTGGCACCAGCCAGGCAGCACCTCGCCTCCTCTACTTGAAGAGGCACTTGGGTTAAATAGCAATCAGCAAGGACTTTTTTATGGAAAACAGGTTTCCTGGCACTGCAGGTGGGGCAAGTTATCTGGAGTGGACCAGGGTGCTGAGCTGAGGGGGCTGTTGGGTCAGGGAGCAGGGAGGCAGCGAGGAGTCGGACTGCTCTGCAGCTGATTGTGCAAAGAAAAAGCTTGGGAAATCTCGGGAAAGATCTTTTTCTATTTATTAAACAGCTTGCAAAGAAGCTTAGTCAGCGCTTCTATAGCAACTTGACACCAGCAACACTGTGACTGTAATTATTAATAGGGAAGGAGAGGTGAGCAGTGTGGTGGGCTTGAAAACGCCTTGTACAAAACTGCTTTCTAATCAGTGGTCAAACCATAGCCCCTGCTTCATTTAAGCAACAGCTCCTGGTGTCTTTCCTCCCTTAACAAATAATTTTCTTCTCAACGTGGTCTAAGCCGAGGAACCTTCACTGCCCAGTGGGAACAAATCAGGAGCACAGATACAGCCTGTCCTGAGGTCTGGATGGCAGGTCCTTGCTGTGCCATGATGACTTCTTGGCACACTGCCTTCCTACACCAGGGTCACTGTGCTCCTGCCAGCACTGAAACAAAGCTCTGCAATGGCAGAGGCAGACATCAGCTCCAAAATCCTGGGGTTACCCTGTGATTACTTTTCCTGACGTTCATTCAGGCTAGCCTCAGAGGCTCATCTGGCCACTTTTGTACTGAGAAATTTGTTATCAATTCAAGACAACTTGGTACTTTTTCTGGCATGGAGGATTTGGCTCTCCCCCTCTGCTCACTAAATTTTCACACTGGTGCCATTTGGTGCGACTCCGCTATGGCTGGAGGGGTTCCACTGCCTCTGGACCTCCTTCATGACCATTTCTGCATTTGCACAGTGTGGGACACCAGAGCTGAGTCAGTTGCTTGGGAGAATTTGAAGCCTGAAACCTCCTGAGGTCTTCTAGCAGATTTATGCTTAAAATATCTCTGGGCTAAGAAGGTGTTAGGCCCTCTCAGAAGTGCTCTTTCTCCCATCTGCTTTTCCACGTAAAAACTAGAGGTGCCAAAATCTGCTGAGAGGACTGTAGAGGGATAGCCAGGAAAGATGTTTGCAGCTATCCCTCAGGCTCCAGCACAGACGATGTTTCACAGATGTGCAGTCATGAGTACGGTCATAAACATTTTAAGACACACCTGCCAGATAGTTCTGGAGTTTTCTAGTGAGAGCAAACCTTCTGTAAATACCAAGGGGAAAAAAAATCAGGAAGATCCTCATTTTATGGGTGGATCCAGCAAATTTTCTTTCTCTCTCTGTGATGAGCAACAGACTGTCATCTCCACCCTCTCCAACAAACTTACTAACATTTTTTTTAGTTATGTAAAGCATGAATTATGAGAATATAAAAAGTATGTTTCTGTCACACACATGCTCTTTTTTTTTTTAAAAAAAAAGGAGCCTCACTTCCCTGGAGCTGTACACTGAACTGTGTGAGTATTTGGGTCCAGTGACGTAGGGTTGTAAGGAGGCAGAGGTCTGCCTCTAACAGCTCATCCCCCGGCATAGCTCTCCTTGTCAAAATGTGATGGAGAGAGGGCTCCTTCCCCCAGCATAATCCCCAATAGCTCAATCCACCTGTGCTTTTAATCACAGTGGAGTAACCATCACACCCGTGGTGGCTGCAGGGACTAAGACTCCTTAATCTTCCTGGGTTTTGGTTTGCTTATCCGTGAAGCAGGGACAGTCCCTGCCAGGAGCATCCTCCTGGAGCCTTTCCCCTGGGCAAGCTCACAGTGTGCTGAGGGCCAGCACAGGCCTCAGGGTTGGGAGAGCCTGTCTGTGGGGATTTAAGTGTCACCGAGGTCTTCTGATGACTAAATGCCTTTCATTATAACATCAGCAAAAAAGCCCAGAGACGCTTTAACCACAGCTGAAGTGGCTTACAACCTGCTGGGCAGAGAAATGGGAAAATATAACATATAATGGGAAAATGCAAGGTTTGCTGCAGTAGAGCAGTGCTAGCACTGTAATTAAAAATAGTTTGGTACAGCTACATCAGTTGTGGAAGTAAATGAAAAACCTTTTATCTCCCTAACCCATGCTCTTCCTAGAGTTACTGTAGCTACACAGGAAACCATGTGGTGCTGCTGATACAATTTTTCTCCATCAAGGAACAAGTTTGGACTATACTAGAAGGACAATCTGGATTTTATTTGCTGAGGATGGAGCTGTATAGTCACTGGGATAGACCAGCAAGTCTTTTTCACCACAGACAAGTTCTAAAACTCCTGGCTCACACATTGTTAAAGTGAATAGTCTTAACATATATCCTCTCCCTTCTCATGTTCAAGACCATGCTGCAAGGAGGAGGATGAGGAAAAAAGGTGTTGTGAACCGTTTCCAGCACCAAGCATCCAGTTTGAGGTTAAAGACTTTCCCTTCTACAGTAGAGGGTTAGTTTTTTGACCTTTTTACAGTGTCCTGGCAAGTACTTAATGCTCTGTTCTCCAAGTGGTGCCCTTCAGGGAAGCTTGGAGATCATCCAGCCTTTGCTGTCAGCCTGACCTGCTGCAGTCCTGCCAGGTGTGCCCATCCAGGCTATAGCTCCCTTCCCACTGGGGCTTGGAGACCCAAAGAGTGAGCGCCCAGTTGCTTCTCATCTCCTTCTGGGGGAGAGGAGCCAACCCTGGAGCTGCTGCCCCAATGCCCTGGGCCAAGAGGGGCAAGAGTGCTTAAGGGAAACTCATGTGCCATGCTGGAGGTGCCAAAAGTGGGTCTGCACTCCTCTGCACGGCATCCCCCTGTGCCATCTCCCGCCAGTCCACGTGGTCTTGAGCAGAGGGTGAAGCCCTTTCAGCCACCGTCTCCTTTCTCCACCCACAGGTGAGCTCAGCGTGGCCTGGTGCTATGGAGGTGCCCACCTCCCACTGCTCACCCTCGCTCAGAGGCAGGGAGGCAGCCCCCACAGTGGCCCTGCTCTGACAAGGAAGCAGCGTCTAGACACAGATTAGGCAAACAGCTAAAGCACAAGTCCAGACACTGAAAAAATCAAAAGGGAAAAAGAGCTTCCCAGCTCTGTCCACCACTGAGTCCTGTGAGATTTGGGGCAAGGAACTTCTTTAGGTCTTTGTCTTCCTCACCTGTCTAGTATGGGATAATATTTCCCTTTCTGGCAAGGTTATAGTCAGAGCTAATTAGCATTTGAAAAGTGCTTTGAAATGGAAGATGCATTTGGAAAACTGAAGTATTATTACTGTGTTTGAGTGAGTGGCTCTCAGGATAGGGAAGCATTTCATTTCTTTTTCCCTGTGGGTGGAATAGCCTAGATAATACTGGGATTTCTTCAGATTTACTAATTATCCAAGCATCTAGTATGCATCAGGTATCTAAAACAGAACTCGGTTTGGATATTTATTCCATTAAATATTGGATTGCAAATTCATGAAATCCAAGCTACGTTGTTCAAACAAATCAATCACATGACACTGGGACGCTTCCCCTACTGGCACCAGATCTCCTGGCACAGCTGCTCAAGGACGGGCATTTAAAATCTGCTTTCCATGACTCCTCACGCAGGACTTTAAAATGTGCTCCAGGTTTCCCAGTAAAATGACCTCTTGCAAGAGTCTCCAGCAAGCAAAGTGCGGGTCCTGAAACACATACATGTAAAAAAAATCAAATTAATGAGCTTTGTTCGCTCAGGCCATGGTTCTGCAGGATACTTTAAAGTATTTGTTTGTAGTCTTATGGTTAATCCCAGTGAAGTGAGTGGAAATCTTTCCGGTCAGAATCAGTCAGATGCTTAAATACTCTGATGAAAAGAGCTTCCAATTATTATTTCATCAACTCACATGCTCTTGTCCTGTATTTTAAAGACTTCCTGTGTTTTGTCTTCCCCTGTGCTCTAACATGAATTGAGTCTAGGCTGGAAAAACACCACTTCTGCTATCCATGAAGCACATATTAGTCTATAAAAAATGTATGGAAGCCTCCAGTAACTTAAAAAAAAAAAAAAAAGAGAGAGAGAAAAAAAGAAAAGAAAATGTTAAGGGACACATTTTCAAAACCTTAGTGTTCTGGGTTGTGGGGTTGGCAGCTCTTAGTTTCATGTCTCTCATTAACTTCTGCTGAAATTATCTGTCCACGTATGCAGCTGTGGAATTACATTCCAAAAATGCACTCCAAGAAAGAGTGGATTCTGCTTTCTTTTGGAAGCACAGTCAAGTTCCTGTGTAGACAGGGGCTGGGATTGATACAAAGCTCACTCATCCTGAGCCCAACTCATTTTGATTTGGTGGAGTCGAGTGGTACTACCCCAAGTGACTCCTGCATGTACACAAGGCAAACTGTGCATATTTTATGTGATTAAGGATGTGATGCCAGTATCTAGCAGTTCTTGCTTGGAGAGAAGAGTCCAGGTTAAATCAATCTACTAATCCAGACCCAGGAATTTATTTTCTTTGACTAAGTCATAGAAAATCAGTCACCAGGCAGTCTTTATGGGATCAACAAGCTCCACCTCATTTAAGAGAGGCATTAAACATGCGATCATCAGGAGATATTTAGACTGGTTACCTAACTGCAGGTGGCCTCACTGGCTGGGTGTGTGTCTTTTTGAGCCTTGGGGCAAGGTCCCCACCATAACCAACATGGGTGAAGCCACACGCTTTTGCAGCCACCAGCCCTCAACCCCAGTCTGTACAACCTGTGCTTGAGCAGAGCTGCAAAGCAGAAGCCAGCAGGAGGATTTGGTCAGGGCTCTGGACAGGTTAGTGTGGTGGTCTGCAAGGTCACTACCCCGTATTTCCATCCCTGAGATGATTGCGAAGGGACCTTCAAAGGCAAGCCCAGTGGTATGGCTGCACAGCCAAGGGAAGGTGAAAGCCATGGGCACAGTGCCATGGCTACCTGCAGTAGCTGCTGCGCTCATGGGTTAGATCAGATCATGGCACAGGTGACGGGAGGCTCCTTAGCTGGCTGAGCTACTTGCCCTAACAGCAAGTGGATGCTCATGGGCATTCACCACAGAACAATACACAAGACAGCAAGTCCCACTTAGGACGCTCATGTTCTCAGCCCCTAAGCTTTTGCCTATCTTCATCTCCTTTCCCCACTAATTCTCTTCTGAAGGATCTGCAGGGAGTTGGCACGGCTGTCTGCTGAATTGTATCTAGACTGGTGGCAGGAGAGGCACTCTCGGTCCTGTATGAGTAGGAGCAAATGCCATCACCTGTCTGCAGCAGAGCAATGAGGTCTACAGGGCAAAAACCAATGTTACCTGCTGTGAATTGTAGCCTGGAAGGTGCTCAGGCTAGCAGTGGCCAGCTTCTGTGTTGGCCCTGCCGTGGGAAGGCGTCTGCACCATCCCAAATCTGCGTGGAGCAGCTAGCACAGCACAGGGACAACACAAAATTCCCATCTCAAACATCATCAATGAAACCTCTCTTTTTAATTTTTCTTTCTGTTGTCTGATGTTGGACCTGAGCCCCTGTGAAATGTCCTCTCTGCCTAACCACGCTGCAGTGCTGAGCTGGATGGAAAGTGATGTGAACCCCAAAGCAATATGAATGACTGCCTGAGACAGCTCCATCCCTTCTTAACCCAGCCTCTCATCTCAGGGACACATGCCTCCCATTTCATCCTCAAAGGCAGTCCCACTGTAAACCCATTGCTCCTCCGTTCCGCTGACTCATGGTTTGGGCTGTGCATGCCAGGGTGTGTTTTCTTCCCTCTCCTTATGAAGCTTTCTTCTACTAGCAGTGACAGGAGCACGTCTGTGCAGCCCATGGAAGGCCCAGCTGCTCACTGTTAATGTTTAATGACAGCACTGCAAGCTGGGGATATTCTCAGACTCTATTTCAGATGGTCAGGCTTCATACAAACTCTTTTCAGTAAACACTGTAAATCTACAGAACAAATTACTGAGGAATACTGGTCCAGATTTAGGGGAGACTTACAGAAAAGTTGGTGTAATTTAGGGCTTCCAAAGGTTTTTCTGCATCCAGACTCATTATTTTTCACAAATGCAAAACTCACTGTCTCTTGCTGTGGAGGCTGTGCAGGAATAAATGTGTATGCAAAGTCCACAGACAGCATAAGGTCGGTGCTGAATGGGACACAGACACCTTCCCTGTCTCTTCTAGAGAGGCTGCTACTCTGTCAACACAGTCCTGCACAAAGTGTAGTGTCAGATGGTTTCCTAGAGTAAATTAATGCAGTTTCATTATGTTAGGCCAACTGATATCAGCAGAGACTTCACAAAGCTAATTTTTAACCTTCTCCAATTTCTCTTTGGCTTATGAAACCATTTCCTGCCCTGGTCCCTCTGACAGTCCCCTGGTTCTCCTTCAAGCATCTACCCAGTGGAGAGACAAAGTTAGACATTAAGTATGATCCTAAATGCTACTACTTATATGCTCAGGCAGGAGGAACAGTGGGTCAGAATGGCTCAGCCAGAAATTTGGACCCTTAGACCAAACTCTGCTTTCATTCTCAGTGTGAGTCTTGAGGTATTATAGCTCATGAAGAACATGATGCCTCCACTCTCTACTCCCACCTTAACCAAGGACTGATCCAATATGCACATATTTTCTGTGGTTATTATTGCAACTCACATCCAAGAAAGACAATTGTAATTGAGATCCACTGTGTGGAAATTTGGAAGTACGTTGGCAAGTACATATACAAGTATTTGGCTATAATTGCCTTGCTGTTCAATGATGACCTTGAAAGACTTTAAAAAGATCATTGCTTTGACTTCACAAAGAAGGTGAGCTTTAGGAAAGCCTATGTGCACACGTTGGTCGGTTTGCCACAGGGAATATCTGGGTGGATGTGGATGTGCATACTGCAAAGGGGCCAGACCAGTGCCTTCCAGGTGCAAAGACAAAATGGAAAAAAGGTTGTCTGAGCCAAAAAGACAAGTTTGAAGCCTTTCCTCCTTTGTACTTCCCTCCTCAAAACCCTGAAGACTATTAAATATCTGCTGAGTCTATTCCATCCCTAGCTGGGGATGGGGCTGAACACTGACAATTTTAATACGATGGGAGAATATCAGGGCAGTGAAAAACCCCACCCTGGCAGGCTGTCTGAAACTGCAAGTGCTCCTGGCCCCACATTGCTCATAAAGCCAGAACATTTGTTGTGCTCCTCATCATCACTAACAGGGACAGGGTGGTCCTCCCCATATCCCTGCCAAGCTACTTTGAGTGATGAGAAAAGAGTTCCTCTATTTTCCCATCACTGGAAGCATCACGTGTGGAGCTGCACATGTCCAAAACCATGCTGCACTATTACAGAATCAATCCAAGCTGTGATTGGAGATTGCTTGTTCTGCTGGCTCTGGGACATGCTGGGAGCACGCAAGCATCCCGGCTTTCTATGGAGAGCAGGCAGCAAGCTGCAAACGTGGATTTCTGTCTTCCTGGAGACTGACACTTCAAAAGCCTGAAATTCTTTGGACAGATCTCATAGGATCAAATCTGTACCTAGTGACAATTTTTGGTCACAGTTAGGGAGCGATGACAAATCATAGTGGAGAAGGCAGGAACTGGCAGGGGTTGGGCAGTGGGAGGCTGGCACACTGGGACAGCTCCTGTGGATGATGGTCTTCAGGCTTACTTTTGGCCCCAAATGAAGGTGTTGATCTCTGCTGAAGATACAGAAGATGTGCCCAAAATGTGCTGCTACTCCTAGTCTTCTTTTTCCTTCCCTCAATCCTGTCTGAAAGTATCCCTTTTGCACTGTTAAAGTTGGAGTGTTGTCAGAGGCCACTGTAAGTAACCATAATAATCTGTAAGGCAATAGGCAGCTCTGATGTGCAAATGGGATTTAGGGAAGCCTCAGGAACGGGATAACACAGACAGCGCTTAAGCTGAGTTTCAAACAGAACATAACGTTTCATTTGACAAATGTCTGTGTTTGAACTTTTCTAAGCCTTCAGGGCTTTAGGAAGAGAATGTCAGTCTCCTGCAGAATAAATCCTTAATATTTTGGGCTTTCATTTAGGAAGAGGAAAAAAAAGGTCTAAGTAGAAAAGAAGCCAAAAGGAATATCTGATTTCATTGTTTTCATCATATACCACTACATATAATTTATTTTCTCTCAGAAGCCAGAGATATATCTTTTCTAAATATTTACCTTCTTTCTTTCTAAAAACATGTCTGCACGTCACCATGCTGATTTGTGCAGTAGAAATACCAGCCTTACTTTTGATCTAATACATTTAACACACCCAGACTTTAATAGCAGGCTAATAAAACCAAGGTCTAATAATGTGAGGTCAGGATAGCCTGCATCATCTACTGGGAATATATTCCAGCCACTGCTCTGCAGCAAGACAGTCACACTAGTGCCACACCACACTGCACCATGGACCTTGCAGCGAAACTGGGGACAAGCAGGCTTGGAAGCAGGCATGGAATTTTGACTACAGGAAATCCTTCAGCTGTATGGCTCATTAATGTCTTCCTGAAATCCTGGAACCACATCTGGCAGGTCTGTCTCTCTTGCCTCCATGTTCACCCACCAGTCAACTCAGACAAGCAGAGGCTGTGCTCTCTCCATCCCTGAGGGCTTTCAAGCCCCAGCTGGATCAAACACTGAGCAACCTGGCCTGACCTCAAAACTGGCCTGGCTTTGAGCAGGGCTTGGTCTAAAGACTCCACAGGTGACCCTTCCAACTAGAATTATTCTGTGATCCTGTCATCCTGGCCCAGAGATGGCCTTCTTAACTTCTTGAAGGGCTCTATTCAGCTCTGTACCAGCAGCAGCTACTAGGCTTTGTACTCCAGGCATTTTCTACCTCAGTATCAGAAACTAAAAGGGTAACTATGTCAGAGACATTTTTTCCTCCTGTCAGGAGGAAAAATCCCAGGCAGGGAGTACTGATCTCTCCACCCTAGAATGGAAACTGAGGCACACTCAGGTGTCATAAGACGGCTTTCATTGGGGAAGTAAAAAAAGTCAAAGTGAATGGATCATGGCAAGACTCAGGATGTTTCTGTCTAGTCTGATCAGTACTGTGGGTGGCCCTTGCCCTGTCTTACTTGAAATTGAACAGGGATCCTTATTCAAAAGGACACTTTCAGATTGTGACCACAAATCCTGGTGCAAACCCCACTTGTCTTCATAATCACTGATCACCTCAGCAAACTTCCTGCTGCCCTAGGCAAGCAAAGTTATAAAATATTTATTTCAATTTTCTGACCCTTTTCTGTTCCTCAAGTAGTATCTATCTTGCTGTGCATGATGTTGTACAGGTTGTCTGAGAGCCTCAGTCTTTCAGTATATGTGGCACCACCTGCCAATGAAGTACAGGATGAGGGCTTGGAAGCTATAGCCCTCTTCCCAGTGTTGCCATTGCCTGGCTTTGTGTGGGCTCACTTACAACAGTCCTTCTCTCTGCTTCCCTCTTAAAAGGTGGAAACAAGTAGCAACCCCACAGTGACGTGAGGATGTGAGCATCTCATGCCCTTAGCTGGAAAGTGCAAGAGAAAAGCAAAGCACTCTTGACTATAACGGCCCCATCTCCTTATCTCCTCTGAGAGGACAAATCCAGGATTGCTAATCTTCCTGCCTTTCCTGCATCCCCTGCAGCACTCTGGTTATGTTCTGTTGGAGTTTTTCTACTCCACCTGGCTCCTTTCTGTAGCAGTCAGAGCTGCACACCTACTCCAAAAGCAACCACCCCAAGCCATGTGCTGCACCTTGTTAACCTGTACTTTTTTTCACTGGGCCCTCTTTCAGAAGCTTTGGCAAATACTTAGCATTTAACTGCCTAAGTGTTCTGGTCTTTCTGCCTTTGGGCACCCAGAGGGGAGTTGGGCACTGGAGCAGGCTCCCAAGGGAACTTGTCCCAGCACCAGCCTGACAGAGTTCAAGAAGCATTTGGACAGTGTTCTCTGGCACAGGGTGTCACTCCTGGGGGTTGTTCTGTGCTGGGCTGGAAACTGGACTTGATTCTCCTGTGGGTCTTTTTCAACTCAGCATATTCTGTGATTCTGTGTGAAATAGCCAGTGAAGCTCCAGAGCAGACAGGCTGGGGCTGTGCTACAGCCAACACCCTCTGAAGTGCTTGTGCTGCCAGCACTGCCCTTCCAGCACAGCTATCAACACTTCATTTCTGAAGGGAAGATGGAACAAAGACTTCCACGACCATGTAGTTAACACAGAAGAAGCATTTCAGGAGCAGTAGGAGCCATGTTTTCAGTTGTTTCCTTGGGATCTAAGAACCTGTTCATTTAGCTCTTTGTTAAATGGGGCTTGAGTTCTCTTGGGAAATTTGCCTGAGGTCTCTTCCCAGACTTTGCAGTAGAATCGTCTGAAATGTCTTTACGTGTGAGTGACATCTACACGTGAGCCAGACACCCTGGGTTCAGTTAAAAGAGATAAACAGGCATTTACAGGAAACAATTCATCTTCTCCTGTGGTAGATACATAAAATAGCCCACAGCAATCACAACATGATTGCTTCCCTCCACAAACTATAAATTTATTCTGGAAAAGCAGCCCAGCCCTTGACTAGTGTTGGAGGATTTCACTGCCTGGTGCTTTTTGAGCTGCTCCACCTTACTTTAGACATTTACACAGGCAGGCAAGTATATACATATAGGTGCAGGAGCCTGTAGGAGATGAATGCCCTTCCAGCATGTCTCCTGAGCACCAGGGAGAGGATTCGCTGTCCTGTTACCAATGCAATGAGGGTCACTACTTTTGGAGTACTGGATTAATTTCCCTCCATTGCACCCCCTCGTTTATATCCTAAATGTTGATATAATTGGTCCATGCTGGAATAGCTGAAATGCAAGAATGAGGCCCACAGTGCTACACAACAAATGGTTAATAAAATAATAATTTATTTTATTAAAAAGAAAATTTGATTTTATTACAAGGAAAAAAATCATCTGAGTTTCATGGCATCATGACAACTGCCAGAGCAATGTGTAGGGGTATCATTCCTGTTCTGCAGATAACCACCCCAACCAGGAAAGGTGTGCAAGATGTCACGTTACAACAGTTACATCATCAGGAAAAAATCTCAATGGCTGATCATTGCCTGAGGGAGATGTCATTCTTCCCAGCTTCTGTGCTAGGAGAAGTTCTTACAGGAATTAACTCTTTCCTAGGTGATGAGCACTGCTAGATTTTACCAGTATTAGTTCCACCTTGTTTGCCTAAAATGAATCATTGTTCTCTTACTTTCCATTTTTGTCTTTCACTCAAGTCATAAACAGTGTGACTTTGCAGTGACAGCTGTCTGTCACATCTGCTGTGTGACTGAGGACATTTTTTCTTCCACCTCGCTATCATATTTCTGCTGAACACTGGTTGTTTTCCACACCACCATTCCCATAGAAGATGGCAAATGTTGCTTGCTGAGCACAACCCAGGCAGCCTCCCTGATGTCTGGAGAGCAGCCCATTGTCCAGCATGAAGAAATACTCCCTGCACATCAAAAAATGACCCATCTTGTCATGATACCCATGCAGCAGGAAATACCTAAGGCTTTCCCTGAAATACATTCTGGGGAATGCAATGATAAAAGAGGTTTTTACCAACTCAGAGATCATACACTTTGCCTCGTTACTGCTGATATTAAGGGGCCAGTGCTGTGGGAATCAATTCCCTCTGCAGCCCCATGCCTGGGGAGGGCAGACCCTTCCCAGCAACAAATTCCCCCCTTGTCCAGAGGAGATGGAAGTGATAATGCCGTTCCCCAAGTTTCTACAGACTCCAGGCAATGTCCAGTTCCATAAAAATACCATTCCTATGTCAAGAAAACAATGGATATTTCCTTTTCCTTCTTGATGTTTTGTCATAGAGATGCTTTTCTCAGTCCTCAGCAGGTGGCATGCAGGCTAATCTTCACACTGGACTGCTGTGGTTTGTGCCTGGACACTGGAGTCCAAACAGTCCCTGCTATTAATACAGGCTCTATCCTGTTAAATGTTCATCCTTATGCCCCAGGCCAGGCTCACACTGAGCAGGAGGAGGCATCCTGTATGACAAAAGTGCCTTTAATCTCCTCTCTCCCACCTGCATTTGTCCTTGATTTGCATCCATCTTGCTCTCTCAGTCAGGTAGGACACAAAGTACTATCCTTCATTTTACTACTTTTTTTCCTGAAGCAGTACTTTGCTGCTACATCTCTTGGTCTTTCCAGACTCTCCAAGTTATTTCATGGGCAATATAGTCTACCTCCCCATTTACATACACTACTGAGTTTCTTTTTAAGTTATATTAGACTGTGGTCTATATCCAGAAACCCATCAGTTCCCAGTTACCCAGTTTAACACTGGCATG
The DNA here is from genome assembly GCA_013399945.1 of Ploceus nigricollis. Lineage (NCBI taxonomy): Eukaryota > Metazoa > Chordata > Aves > Passeriformes > Ploceidae > Ploceus > Ploceus nigricollis. The sequence goes on from VXBC01011634.1 coordinate 242,202, forward strand.
TTTTTTGCTCTTGTTTACACTGAGAGGCCTAGAAAACATGTGCTTAACTTCCTCTAGAGGTCTTCCTCTCCTTTGTCCTCTTAATCACATCCCTTCCTCTACAAGAGTTCTTGGAGAAACCTTCCCTATCATCTTGATTTTTCCTTTTTGTGCATTCACATACTAATTTTTTTCTCAGCACTCTCATGCCTGCCTCCTCTCAAATCCTCAGCTGCCCTCTCCTTCCAAGCTGTGCCATGCTGCAGTCACTGAGCAGAGTCTGGAGGGGCTGATTTCCCTTCCATGATCATGGGCCAGAGCTCACCCTTTCCTTTCCTTTCCTTTCCTTTCCTTTCCNAAATGCTATCATTTTATTCTCTTTGATGCTGTGCATGCTCCAAACAAGTGGCTTACTTTCCTCCAGAGGCACCAAAGCCCTGCCCCAGCACAAAGTACATACTGTGCTGCCCCTGAATGCCTCAATTCAAGAAGCTTTGAGCTCCCATTGTTTGCAGTTCACAGAGTTCACCTGCATTTTATTCTGCTCATCTATTAAAGAAAACAAAGTGGAGATGAGGGAGAAGGAGAAGCAGGGCTGTAAAAGCAGCAGTCGGTCAGAGAGCCCTCATGTTCCTGGTACCAGTTGTGGGCCAATCAATCAGTCTCAAACAGCTCGCCGGAGGATAACTGCCCAACTTACCCAAATTTATTTTCTTTAATAACAGAATCCTCCTGTGACCCTGCGGTTATTGCTGACACAAAGCCAGGCCTGCTCCAGCCTGATATCTGCTCCCTTGCTCCCTGCTGTGTGCAGAGCAATGGAGCCATCGTCCCCTTGTTTTCTGCCGACAGCAGCTTTAAATCACTGACAGCCCCTTCTGTCTGTGAGGCATGGGAGAGACTTTCCTGCACAGGTCACTCACTTGTGACTCGTGTGTGCTCACCCGTGTGTGCTCAGGCTGGGTGAAATAAAGATCAAAATGCCTGGAGATGTCTGCTGGATGTTTGCACGCTTGGCTCTGCAAGGATGTGAACGCTGTGCAGGTGATGGAAGGAATGGATGGTCACACAGACACGGCTGCAAAGAAAAAATTGATGTAAAATCTCTGAGCTCACGGTCTGGCCAAGCGGCATTGCTAGCCAGGAAACTGGTGTGCCCCAAGCAGGCAGACATTGAGATTACACAAAGGGAAAGGGAAACTTTGGGATTACAGGCCAGGTCTGCATTGTGGGCAGAGTCTCAGGGCACAATATCCTATACAATGCATTTATTGGAGCCTGCGATCCTTCTTTGGGGGGGCGCTCAAAATCCTCAGGAGAAACATGGAAGAATGTTTTTTTGGAATTCTGAGAGAGGAATCCTGCTCAGCCCTCCAAGTTCAACTACAGGGCAGGTTTTTGGAAGGTAAATTAAAGTTCTTTAAAGGGTAAATGAAGATTTCTTAGAGCTGACATAAAATCCACATTGGCCTTTGTGTTTAAAAAAACTTATCAAATGAAACCAGCCTTTTTCAAAGAAAAGCTGTATTTTTTCTAAAGCTCAAGGACTAGTTACAAGAGGAAATTTCTTCACTGTGCTTGTACTGGAGAGCAGATTCTTGGAAAGGAAAACCCACTCCAAAACTGTAGGAATGGCCCCACAAGGCAAAATTTCAATCCAAGCCCAAACCCTTGCACGGTCCAAGAGAGGACGTGCATTCCCAGAGAGGGAAGGAAAGGGTGAACCTGCCAAGGTTAGGCAGGACCAGGAGTGAGGAGGCAGAGAGGAAAAGCTGGAGTAGAGGGAAGGAAGGTCCTTGGGGGTGCTGGGTAAGCCTGTAGTGAGGGAGCACCTGTGGTCTACAGGTATTTGAGGTATTTCCAGGTGAGGCAATGCCCTCCTTTTCTCCTGGCCTGTGTGGGCAGGGTGTGTGCAGCACACCCTGGGGATTCCTGGACCACTTAGTGCTGCAGAGACTGAGTATAGCTGGGGCAGCACCCAGAGCAGGGAGCTTAGAACTGGTAGGTGTCCTCTGTGCAGCTGTAACCCAGGGATCCAGGCAATTTTGGACTTGACACATGCTGCTGATAGCCTCTCCTGAACAGGATGGAGCAGGATGGGGTCTTTTTTGCAGGACAAGCAGGGCTGCAGGCACCTCACTCCCCCAGAGGGACTGCTGCTGCTCACCCAGCACTCCGTGAGCAGAGACCCACGGGTCTGGCCATGGGGTTGTCCTATCAGTCTGTCACATATGGAAAAATTCATGGACTTCAAGCTAAAAGATGGCACAGGCTGTGGACAAATGTGGGTTTTTCCAGCCATGATCATGTTTGTGCTTGGATGAAAGCCAAAATGCATAAACCTTCCTGAGGACATTAATTGTCCTCTGATTGCCTGCCCCTCATTAAGGAGGGGTGTGGGGTGTTTGGCTTTTCATAGGTTTGCTTAGCCCCTTAATCTTACACGAAAATTATCTGGCATGAATTCTGCAAGTCAGAATGGCAAAAGTATAATTAATTCACTGTGTGAAGTGAAAAATAGCCAATTTTCCACAGCACCAGCTTGAATATCAACAAGTCATGGAAATAATATGCAAAAGAAGCAGACCAAATTTGCACACATACACCAGATACGTGGATTTTTTTATGGGGCAGCAGTGTTCTATATGGATACAAATGTCAATACACACCTGAAGAGCTCTTCATTCCTGGTATGTATTCAGCTGAAAGAGTGGAACAGCTTTTAAAGACAGCCTCCTTTTCTGATCAATACAAGGAATTCGTTGAAAACATATGCTCATGTCATTTTTTTCCCTAAACACTATAATTTTGCAGGCAGGTCCCTCACAGATATCTCAACATAAAGTGGTAATGCGTTTTCTCTAACCAGGGATAGGGGTTTAAAAGTAAAACACTTCTGAAGCCCAAGTCCACCCCTTTCACTGTCTAAGGCTTTCTCTCCCTATAGCAGACTCTGTGCTTATGTGCTGTTTTCCTTCCCACCTCATGTTTGCTCCCACCTTGCTGAGCCCTTGGACCATTACAAAATTATTTGCACAATCTGCACCCGACCCTTTAAAAGAGTTAGAGAATGAAATCCTAACAGAGGTTTTCGTTCCTCTTTGATGCCTCAAAACACATAGTGGCCACCACAGTCTGCCTGGCCTGGAGACTTGCTGGATAATGGGAATATCTTGAAGCCTGTTAAAACAGTCCCTAAGGGTTAATCTTGACCCTCTGACCACTGGTTGCTCTGCATGGCTGATAACTTGCTTTGAAGAGGATCCAAAGGAAAACCTGAGCTGCAGGCATGCCGGGGAAGCCACGCTGCATAGCTTCTCATGAGGTGTTGAAAAACACCTCTCGAGTCTCCATCCGTTGTTTTGCTACAGGTGAGTTGCAAAGCAAAGAAGAAAAGCAAGTTATGCTCAGATAGCGTCAAATACAACGTATTAGCTGGGCCCTGGTGAATGTCTGGAACAGATGTTGCAGATAAGTGTATCACCTCTCCAGAACCTTCTTGACACTTCCTGTTACATTCTGGGACAGTGAGGAAATTAAATATCACCACCGATGTCACAAAAGTTAGCATGTGCAAACAGTGAACTGAAATGTCTCCCCCCCACACTGGACTTAGAATAATGACTGTACATCGCAGGTGTAGGCATATGCTGGCAAATGTGAATTCTTGGGTGCAACCACCCCACTATGTATTACAGTGACAGTTTTGATGTTCACAATGTCATTTTCTGTGTCACCGCAGACTAACAATTTCAAATGAAAAGATTTAAAAGAGACTGTGTACTCACTAACCATTTTTCTTTCCTTTACCTGTATATAGCCTTATTACTGGGAAAAACAGCAGGAGATATCCGTCTTCTTCTTTCACCCATTTCTACATTACACTTCAGTCACTCCAGAGCTTCCTCACGACCACAGGGACTACTTCACATCTTTCCTTGCTGAACAGTTCTTAGCAAAAGGCCATGATAGCTCCTTGTGTATGTAAAACATAGCAGAAATATTAAACCAAAGATCAAAGGCAGTTCTGTTCCTCAGATATTTTCCCTGACCCTTTAAACTGGCTGGGTGCAGAATGAATAATAAGGACCAGACTCTGCCATCAATTACACCAAGTTAAATCCAGAGCAGGCGGTTGTAAATCAAGTTATTTTAGAGTTACACAATGAGTAACCGGGAGCAGATTTGGGACCTGAGTCTGCAGGCCAAAGCACCAAACTGCAAAGGGAAAATCCCACCTCTCTCCCTCTTCGTTTCACCTAAACTCTCCTTCTCTTCACGTAAGCAGCCCCATCTGCCTGCTTAGAAAAGCACACAAAGCTAACGCCTTTCTAAGCTATCCAGAAAGAGCTTAGAAATCCCACCTCTAAGTGCTGCCAAATGGATCAGAGATAAATCAGGTCTTTATTTGTGTCAAAATGCAACCCAAAAGGACCGAACCACAACTAATTTTTATTAGCAGCTATAAAATGTGGAGGCATGAATTGCCTGGGTGCAAAGCTTGCTGGAGGAGAAGTAAAACCAAAAGACTTCAAGTGTTGAGTAAAAAGTGTCTGGAAGCATATTTATTCAATAAATTCTGTCTCTTCTTTTTCTCTTCACATTACATGATGCTTCTCCCCCTCACACAAGCCTAATGCTTTAATCCTGCTAAATATTTGCAAATTGGCACCACATCGGATCAAGACAATAGAGGGGGAAAAGCAAAGCGATGCAGGTCATGATATACGTCTTATTACAGAGATAGCATTTCCCAAGATTAAATAGGATTTTCTAGGCAATGGAGACAAATCCAGCACCAGCTTTATTGAGCAAATGTCGCAGATGCTTCACCTGTTAACATGTGGTAGCGCAAACAAAGAAGATTATCTCCTTTTCCAAATGAGCACCATCAATGTTACCATTCCATTTATTACACATTTTCCCACTCAAGCATTCACTTTTGATAGGTGACTGTTTCAGCTACTGAGACCTGTGGGAGGCAATGGAACAGTCTTTGAAACAGAAGTTCCAGCCTAGTTGCAGCATCCAGGGAAATTATCAATCTGGATTGTTGCTCTTGGGAATGAAACTACCATCCAGAATAGGAAAAGAGAAATGGGGGAAAAAAGAGCAATGCCAAGCCTTTCCATTATGGGGATTTTATGGACAATATGTCCTGAGAATCTCTACTCTCGTCAACCCAGGGAGACAAAGATGTTTGTAAACACCAGAATGTGCTATATTTTTGTCACCTTTATTCCTAATCATCAGAAACAGAAGTGCCTGGGTGAGAAATACGGAGTGCTAGGGGAAAATGAATAGGAACCTGTGCAGCAACTGCTGTCCTCCAGTGGAAACATGCCTCTGACACCGATAGGTTGGACTACAGAGCAAATAGGGGCTAGTATTAAACCAGGACCCTAGGATCTAGCACTTCCTAGCCTCAAACACCTTTTTATCCTGTTCACTACAGAAATGACAACGTCAGGACTGTGAAGAGCCCCAGCAGTCCCAGGGCACTGCTTGGTTGCAGCCCAGACCCTGCCCAGTGCCACTTCCATTACTTCCACCACTCTCTCCTCTGTAGTGTTCTGCATCCAAAGCATAGGTCAACATTTCAAGCTTCATGAACGTAAAGACCCCAGCTGTACAGAAAAGTGACACAAAGGACCCATAAGAAAGCTGCTGGGACAAGTGGATTCACTTTGAACTGTAGCAGACCAATGAGGATCTGGGGCTGCTTCCTGGTCAGCCAGTCCTGGCTCATGCCACAAAACTTTACTGGCAAATGCAGCCTCGAGTCAGAACCACCTGGTTTCAATTAGGATGGATTTGTGGCACTTTAAAGGGGTTTAGTGACTGCTTTAGCTGACTCTTCAGATGAAGAACTCCAAAAATCTGGCCTGGATCCCTAACAATAATGGTGCTTATCAAGGCATCCTTCCATCATCAGGCTTGCCAACTGCCTCCTGTCTGTTATTTCTCATCAGTATTTTGATGGTTTTGCTCCCAAAAGCATTGAATGTAACAGTTACTTCTCCAGATTCACAAAGATAAAATCACATCCCTAGGCTGCTGTCTGCATCCTGACAGTAAGCTCCCAATGCAAAAAGGGGAAGTTTCACCTCTTTAAAAATCAGGTTAGAATCCAACTTGCTTCTTTTGCATTTTCCTGCTAAAGGCAGCAGCTATAATATAATTCTCCATTTTTTCCTGGCCTAGAGAACAGTATATCAAGTGTCCCCATTGCCTGAAGTCAAGCAACAGCAGTTGTGTATTGCTGAAAATCTGGGATCACAATCTCTCCGAAAATTAGGAATATTTTGAAATTACTAGGCCAAATCTGCTCTCTGGGTTGCCAGCACAAATGTCGTATTTGCACAAGTGCCAAATTTATGATGGGAACATTTTCAATGTAATTTTTACAAAATGCAACGAGCATCCATTCTAACTGGGCAAATGACGCATCCTGCACAAAATATTTGTCCAGTGAGTCAAAATAAGTTTAAGTTATACTTTGAAGAAGGACATGAAGACCTCTTTCTCAAAGAACTTCAGTAGGAGAACATTATTTTGTACTGCTGCTCTGCCTCCCACCTCTGGCACTACAAAAAAATTGTGACCTCTTAGAGGCAAAATGCAGCTGGAGATTAATGCACTCAGACTTGAAATGATGATAAAGGGACTTGATTTCCACAGGGTCAGTGATCATCGAAACTATTGAACAATCCCTGGTGAGCTACCCACCAAAGTGGCAAAGACTTTTGTCACACCTGAAAATCTTGGCTGAGGGTACTGGAGCCTCATAGTACTGTGGTGCAGTAGGAAATTTTCACTGTCTGTGTCCTCCTGATGGAGGGGATGATGCAGAAAGCAGTCATTTGACTTTCATATTTGTCAAGATCATAGATCCATTAAAATTCTGGATCAGAAGCACCCCATGGCAGTTCCTTCTTGCTGGTAGCACTCTCACAACAGACTATTTCCCAAATGTTCACACAGAGGGTAGATACTACAATACAGAGTAACGGAATGGACCACATGGACAATACGGTCTGTTGGGAAAGTGCCAGTCTGTCTTCTCTGAAGGGAAATGCTTCTGGAAAGCTGCTGCTGTTCTATGGGGTAAAGGCGTTTTTGGGGATAAAGGAGGTCTCAGGGACAAGATGGCTGGATTTCCAGAAAATATTGGATAAGGTTCAACACCAAAACTTGTTGAAACACCACCAGTAAAATATTGGGCAATACCAGGAAGAGTGCTGAAGAACAAAACATGGGATTATAGATTTTGCCTGCAGCTCTGCTCTCTGCCGTTCAGGAGTGAGATGGTGGGGCTAAGGTAGACCCAAAGGGACAGCAGACAAAATGATTGAGAGGATGGAGAAACTCTTCTATCAGGAGACATTATATAAAAGCTGTGATTCTTCAGCTGAGGAGGAAAAAAGCAAACACAATGGTGGTTTACAAAACAGAGAAGGCTGAGAAGGTTGAGTCACTGTGACATTTTCCTGGTCATCTGGCCGCCTGTTTACCTGTAAACTGCTCTTCACCACCTCCCGCAATGCTGGAGCTAGAGATGATGTGATGGAATGAACTGGAGCTCTGTTTAAAACAAATAAAAGCAAATACATTTTTACATAATACTTCTCTACACCCAGAGGTGTGGGACTGGGTGCTGTCCTGGGCAACCACATGAGCAGAAACAGCCACATCTGTGAGGGAGAAGGCAAATCCATGAGTAACAGCTCCATGCAGATATTGAAAGGATGAGGGAGGGATGTACCCATGAATACCTCGTTCAATTGCAGGCTTGAGTCAGATGCTAGAAAATTGACTGATTTAAACTTTGGAACCCTGAGGTTTGGCATCACTTTGCATTTTCTGCTTAAATCCCTGCATATCTTCTCAGGTGTCTGCAGCCCAGGTTTTGGGCTCCTTCTGGGTTACCCAGCCTAGATAAACATACGTGCTGTTAAAGCTGTTTCCAGGAACGCCTTCCTCTCCCTGCAATCTCTTATCTCCCAGAGGAGATTGTCAGAGGGTACTTCAAAGCCCTTTGAAAATGGCCAGGGCTCTGCCTGTAGCCCAGCAGATACAGGCACCCTCACCCTGAGAAGTCAACAGCTGCCCCTGCCTTCGGAGCAACCTTATCACCACCACAACAGTGAGCAGCAGGAGAGACTTAGGGACTTTACCCCTCACTATCACAACCCAATCTTCTTCGGTCTTTGCTCTGCAACATGCTGCCAGTCATCTCCCCAGATTCACCCAGGTGGGTTGTAGAAGATTACGTGAAAACGAACAGAAAATAAAAGGAGTGGTTTTTTCTCAGCCCTGAGGAACAGGGAAGCCTGAAGCCTGCTGAGCTTGTAATTAAAATGTGGAAAGGCCATGACAGAGCTCAAAAGATGGAAGAATGGGACACAGGCAGCAGAAAAATGCTGAGCACCAGGCTTTGGGCAACATGACGTTTTGAATTAAAAATAAATAAGAAAATTGCCTAGGGGAATGCAGGGGAGGGGCGGCTGTGGAAAGAGAGCGTGATGGAGCAGGGGCTATGGTCCAATCACTGCCCTCGGATAAATCTTGTTCAGCGTTCCTCTGCTGTAAGAATAGGAAGTGTAGTGAGGCTGAGGAAAATGGTACAGCTGCTTTATGGTGCAATTATCCCTGCTGAACCACGGAAGACCAAGTGCCTGCCAGGACAAATGGCAGGACATCATGCATGCAGTTCTCACTCTATCAGCAACTTGAAAATGGAAATGCCAAATATAAAAGTCAGATTTTCACTTGGAACTTGTTTTCTGCTACTGTTAACAAGCATCTCAGGGGCTGGCATCACTGGAACAGGCTGCCCAGGGAAGTAATGGAATCACCATCCCTGGAGTGATGTAAAAGATGTCCAGATGTGGCACTTAGGGACATGGTTTAGTGGTGGATGTGGCAGTGCTGGGTTAATGGTTAGACTTGATCTTAAAGGTCTTCCCCAGTCTAAGTGATTCTATGACCAGGCACGCAGGCCAGGTGGCCACAGAGAGCCCAGGGGCACACACATGGCCAGGGATGTTCCACCATGATAGGAAAAATAGCAGCTGTCTGGACAAGGACCATGCTTTGTCCCATGTCATATTTATCCCAACTATATTAACCTAAATTGGCCACTGCTGCAAAAATTACCCTTCCAGAGAGAAGGGCTTTAGAAAATTGGAGTTAACTGAGTGAGTTGTGGACCAGGAGTGAGAAACATCAGATAGGTATGTGGGAGATTCATCCCAGGGGAACACAGAGACCAGCAAAATCTGAGCAACAGGAGAGGATCAATATTCCTCCCTCCTAGGTAAACCAGGGGGAAAGTGCCACAGAGAGGCAATGTCATTATAAGTGTACCTGCAGTGCCAGAAGCTCAACAGGGATCCCTGCCTGAGTCTTTTTCAGCCTATATAAAGTTTTACAGGTCTTCAACTCTGCTGACCTGGATGAAATGATTCCTCCTTTGCCTCCAAATAATATCAGAATCCAACCAGAATTCACAGACCTAGGAAACAAGGGATACCTGGGGACACTCTTCAGCACTAAACTCTGAATCAGTGTCTAACACAGGTCTCCTTCAGCCAGGAGAGCTCCTCAGATTGGTACAGTCCCTTGCAGATCAGCAGAGCTGCTCCTCACGCTTCCTTCTCTAGACACATTTCCCTTGGTGAATAAAAACTGCTCCAAGCTGAGGTTTTATGCCTTTTTTCAGACACATCACTGATCTATTCATCCTGTAAAACTGTGGAGAAATAAATCAGCAATGCTGAAGAATACCCTGCCTCAGATGTTAAAATTCATTGGATTACACAACTGCTTGCTCCCCAGGTTATACATAGAGGACTGCACTAACTGGGTAATGAACAAGCCTCAACCATTATATCTTCCTGCTGGCTGCCAGCAATGTGGGAAGCTAAGGCTTCAGAAGGTCTTATTGGATCCTGGGGCCCTGCTGCTGGCCTGAAACCCATTCTGCTCTTTCAAAAACATTAAATAGACTGGGACAGTCAGGTTGATTGATGCCAGAGGTCCACCTCATCCCACATCCTGTCTCTAGTCAGCACAGATGCTTAAGGAGAGAATGTAAGAACCAAGCAAATGCTGAGTGTTTTTCCCTACTGTGTACAGTGATTTTTCCTGCCAGCTTCCAGCTATCCACAGCTTTGAGACTTCCCAAAGAAAAGGCTGTATTTTAATACCTAACAGCCCTCCTAAGGGCTGTTCATTTCCTCATGCATTACTCTAATTGCACTTTTAATCTGCTTATGACTAAAGTAGGCAAAAGTAGTGTCTATCACTCCCCATTGCCCTGGAGTCCCTTTGCCAGTTCTTCTGAGATTTATAATGTCTCACTCTTTCCTGACCATTTGTTTTTCCTCTCTCCTCACCTTGCTGCCTGCCAGGGCAACACTAAAGGCAGAAGTTGAGATCTCTTCTGTACAAACCCCTGAGCACATCAATTACTAGAGCTCAGAAAGGTTGCTCAGTTGTAGGGGTATTCACATGCTTCAGCAAGGTTCAGTGTTTAAGCATAATACATATGACAACATTAGGTCAGCTCCATGTGGTCATACAAAAACCCCATTTCCTGCAGCAGTGCGTCCCTCTCTATGGTCAGTAACTGGTGTCCAGAAAGAAAATCAAAAGCAAATTAAGAGTGTGGTGAAGTGACCTTACAGACACCTTGTAAGGACAAACTGTCACATTTGTCAAATGTCTCAGCTCTAGTCAACCTTCAATCATACCCTAGAAGTATCTCCAATCCACTAAACACAGAGGGGAGGGAAATAGTAAAAGTGACTTTTTTATCCATTAATAAAAAAAATTGTGCAGTTTTCCTAGCAGTTTAATTTTGTATGAAAGAAAACAAAGTCCTCTCTTGGGAACTTCCATCCGTCACAAACCATCAGCTATTTCAGCGTTTCTGGGAAACCTTAAGTACAGTGGGCTTACTTCAGTATGCCCTTATCAGCCTCAGCTGCTGGCCCATCCAGTATCTGAAGCGGGGCAGCTGAGGGAGCCTTTTGATCACAGCAGCACACCCAGGCACAAAGTTACCGTGCGGTAAAGGACGACCTGAACTGCCTTAGCCTTGTCCACATGCCAGGATGCACAAGATAGCAGCCCACCTCAGCAGAAAATCAATGTCCCACAGGTAGCAGAGGGATTTTTGTGCCAGGATTTAGCAAGAGCAGGTTCTGGGCTCTAAGCTAGCACAGCCCCTTTTCCTGCAAAGTCAGCATGCAAAGGTGGGGTGACTTGGTCTCCAGCCAGCACACCCCGACGCCACTCCCTGCAGCACAGGAACCCCATGGAAGCGATTCTCTGAAGGCACCAGCAAGGGCATTGGTGACTCATCACCAGGTATCACCAGAAAGGAGCTTGCTGGCAGGCTGGGCTCCCAGGCAGGGCCACTGTGCTGCAGGCATGACCAGGTGAACTAGCCTCCCAGCAGTACCCAGCCTGGCACTTAACAAAGAGGACAAGAAGCCAAGGCTTTGTTCCACTGAGGAATCAACAATGAAAAAGAGGAACTGTGCATTGATCTCCTCCCTCTACTTCGTGCAGGTTGTGTGCATTCCCATGGTTGAAAATGCTTTGGCCTTATAACCCAAAGGACAGGTGGCACGGGAGGGCAACCTGGCATGCCACCCCCAGCATGAGCTGAGAGCTGCTCCTCTCAGCTCCCAGAAAAACACACACAATGGGGACAATTTACAAACCTTGGCTGGTCCAGAGCAAAGCTCCCTCTCTGGAGCAGTTTTGGAGCAGGACACTGGATCCGTGGGAATGCCTCTAGGTCTAGATGCTGCTCCCCACTTGGCTAACACAATGGCCCCGAAGGATGAAAGCTTCTGTGCTACAGCCATCCAGCTCCTGGGCATGAACAACCTCAAACCTCACTTGCCTTGGCCCTGGCATGAGGGACAGGACCCAGAAAGGAGTGGCAAGACCTATGGTGTCAAAAGGGAGCAGGCTCTGCTTTTCTAAAAATCCCCTCTGGCCAGGGACAGATCTGTCCCCCAGGACACATATGGCACAACATGCAGCGGGCAAAACACCCCAGTTATGCTGTGCTCCCTGCCACTCACCCCACTTTCAGGGCCAGGCACAATGAGCTTGTCCATGCCTCACAGGGCCACAGCAAGATGCTGTGTTGGCAGGGAGACAGAAAGCTGGCCATTGTACCCTTCCCACCCAGCCCAGCCCCCTGGGGATGGGGCAGTGCAGGGAAAAGGCTGTATTTTCTGGGCAGAGGCCTTTTGCTGGGGCACTGGGAGCACAGTCCCAGTATTTTGCTGGGAATTAGCACAGTGCATGGCCAAGGGACTGCCCTCCAGCCTCCTCGAGCAGGCAGCAGAGGCAGACACATACACAGGTCAAAATTTATTTCCAAATACCTCATTTATATCATTCTCACATGAAATATTTCTTTTGGAATATAGCCTACACTTAGAAAACAGAAGAGAGTTTTTTTATAAGGCACATCAGATTATAGACTACATAGAGGCATCTTCCCCTCATTTACGCTCATAAAATACTGGTAATTTTAAAAGTAAGATTTCTAAAACCTAGACCCTGTGTAGCCCCAAGTAGAGCAGTATCCATAGAGTTATTAGACCTCAGTTTACACACACCTAGTAAAGGGCTATAACAAGTTGTATATAAATTACATCTTCAGAAACAGTCACAGCTGGCTACATTCAAAAGAAATGCTACTCCAGACTATGAAACAGGCTGCTTATAAAGTATAACTTACTGCTTCCAGTTCAGCATGATACCAAGCAGTATGATCTTGCAGAGGAAATTTTGTTATTTTCGTAAATGGAAGCTGCTCAGATTCAAGCCTGTCTCCTCCTCAAACCCACATTTTTGAGCGACCAAGACTGTATTTTACAGAGAAGCAAAGCAGCCAGGAGAAATCTAGCTTTGTTTTTCTCCAAGATCTTGGTGTGACTGCATATCTGAAATCCCGTCTAAGCATTTGAATAAGAAATATAAAGGCTCAGATGTTAACTTCAGGACCAGTAAACATTAAACCATTACCAACCAGATGCAACCAAGTCAAATGCATCCAGCTTCTGTGCTATGGAAACTGTTTTTCCAGGCTCTTCTAGTGCAGAAGCCAACATATTTTTATTGTATTAGGCCCTAGGTAAAGATTTCCATCCCATTTTCAAGTTTTCAGTGATGGAACATTACCCATTCGGCACTCATTCTTCTGTACAGAAGGAAAAAATACTGTCTGTAGAGCCTATGCCAATAGCCCAGAATCCATTTACATAGTGTCATTTTCCTTAATGGGCCAGGAGGTAAACTGTGGTCAGCTTTATCAACTCAAACGGCCTCCACAGTTCTTTGTATCAGACATTGATTCATTTCTGATTAAAAAAGGTTCTGGCCTTCTGTCACTACAGTTTAGTTTAAGAATAAGGAAAAGGTCACTTCAAGGTTAGGGCCAAAGGGGAAAAAAAAGAAGTATAATTTGATCTTGAACTATCTAGGTGAAGGAAAGAAAGTAATTGTGGCCATAAAAAGGCAGACAGACAGCGCAAACTAAATGTCCTCTGCAGAACAGGTTTAAATACCGATCCTTGCAGAGAGTCACATTATCATTCAGGTCTCTTGAACTCACTAGAACTCCAATTAGGCTTAAAGCTCAGTAGGAACCAGATTCAGTCAGAGAACAGGTCATACTCAGCTCTATGTTGATCCCTCAGCTACATTTTAGGCACATTTCAATTAATCTGTTGGACCGATCTGGAAAAAAAAAAAAAGAACTATCAGTCACATTTTGGGGATGGCCTCAGACAATTTCACAATTATGAGCTTGGACAAGATTCAACCACAAGTGACTGTTGCCTTTAGAAGGGAAACATTAACTTGGTTGGAAACAGCATCATGAAGAGGACGCAGCAGCCTCAGTTTCTAGAGTCCAGTTTGTTATAAATCTCAATCTGCCTGATTTGTTATTTGTTTAGCAGCCTTAAAAGGTAAAGTGGGGCATCCCGAAATTCTTGGCTGTAGACTTAAAACCAGATGCAGTTTATACGGTGCTGCACAGGTATTTGTTACATCGCTTAGAAAAAAAAAATTAAAAACCCAGCACAACAGTATTTACATTCCTTCGAGCTGAAATAGATGAACTGTCGTCATGTCTGCAAAAACACAGAGGAAATCACCACTGCTCGAGGTAGCGAGTTAAAAGCTTGGTTCTTGGGCTTCCACTCGGCTTCCTGGGAAAGGCAGGGGAAGGAGGAAAAAAAGGACTTTCTGAAAGTCAGGAGGTAACAAATGAGATGTCAGCTCCATAAGGGAATAGGTTCCCTCACCACAAGCTGAAGGTATACCCATGACCTTTTTAACCATGGCATTTGTGTATATATTACACCTCTTGCATACCCTTTAAAAGTGATCCCTAAGAGCACTGGCTTGGGAAGACACAAAGAGAGCAGGGGTGGGGTTTTAAAGCTACAAATGTCAGTTAGGAGGCACAGTGTTATTTTTCCCTTTGATCGTCCATGTACAGAGCTCTACATTTCCACCGTTGCTTGTGCGTTCCTCCTGCAAAGCCCTGGCAGTGAAGGCCTCTGTTGTGCTCCGCCCCATCACATACACCTTACAACAGAAGAAGCTGAATCCTTTGGACAAATCCTTCTATGCTCACAGACACATGGTGCTTTTCTTCCTTCATGAGAAGTTCTGGTCACAAAACCGGGTGCCAGACCTGATATATAGCAATTATTTAACTAAGAATCCTCTGCAATCCTCGAAAGGGCAACTGAGTTTTCCAGTAGCAACATATACACATACATACATACACTATACACTCAAGATGACACAAATTGAGATTTCAGCTAATATAGCCTCTATTGATTTCCTCAGAGCAGCACCCAGGTCCTTGCAGCCCCTATACAAAACAGCAGTATTTTTTCCACCAGGATTTGGAGAGGTTTTTCATCTTGTCTGGAGTCCTACATTTGGATTTCTTTGGTTGCTGCTGGGTATCTGAGTACTGAATACCAGCCACGATGGCTGCATCAAAGACCTCCTTGAGGTTTTTCTGAGTCAAAGCGGAGCACTCGATGTAGGATGCGGCTTTTATTTCCTCAGCACAGAGCTTTGCAGCCTCCTCTGAGACTGGCTTTTCTTTGCACTTGTCCAGCTCGATGAGGACTTTGACATCCTCCCGGAGGTCTGACTGTGTCCCAACCAGGATAATGGGTGCCTTGGGGCAGTGGCAGCGAATTTCAGGAACCCACTTCTCACTCACGTTCTGGAAGGACGAAGGGCTCACCACGCTGAAGCACAGCAGGAAGATGTCCGTGTTGGTGTAGCACAGAGGCCTGAGCTTGTCGAATTCATCCTGCACAGAACAAGACTGTGTTAGCACTCCACAGAAAGAGCAACTCTAGCTTGCCCTGAGCCTTGGGGAAGCTGAGGACCACCTGCCACTGCCATCTTGACAGGCACACCAAAATGAGCACCCAGACCACTCAGCAAGGTGTGACACAAGCAGAAGCCACCTGTACCCAGCCTGAGGTCTCGTGGCTGCCAGCCAGCGGGCACCCTGCCACCATCGGGCACACAGGACAAAGGTGGTGGCTTCCCCACGTACCTGAGATTTTCCAGCTAATGCTGCAGGTTATTTCAAGTGCTTAAATATTTCTTCTGCTCTTTGTACACAGGCCCTCTGCCCTACTTCAGCAAAGAAGCAAAGCTGCGGGAAGCGGGTTGGGGCACACAGAGCTGCAAATTGAAGAAGGAGAGAGCACTTTCTCCTTTCTCCTCCACCTCTTTCAGGGTGAGTCAGTGAGCAGCTCTGAGGAGGAGCACTGTGTACTCCATAAGCCAAACCAGAGCTGTTCTGCCAACAGACCCACGCAAAGCAGATATGCAGCAGCATGTGTACCTGTCTGGGTACCTTTCCTGGAGTCGGCTTTTAAACTGGTAACTACTCAGCAACATCCTACAGGATATGGGAATAATTTCCCTGCCATTGTGCCCAGGGATTTAAATCTGATGGGAGCAATAATGACTTACAATGTGCAGGCTTAACATGCCAATGGCATAGAGTAAGAGCTTTACCTTTCCCTCCCACCCATGCCACATCAAACAAACTGCACACGGGCCTCCCAGCACTACCCTTCTGGGCTTTTTTTTTTTAGTGCAAACTCCAGCAAAGCAAGGCCCTTTTTCAGCTTCAGGACACAGCCACAAGAAAGTCAAACACCTCACAGTAACAAAGGTGTGCTGATTCTCAGGGAAGAATGCAGCTAGAAGCAAGGGTTACTCCAGGCAGGCTGCTTTTATGCTGACAGCAGGATAAAACCAGGGTAACACTAGCAGCCTGAACAGGTAGGATTTGCCTCAGCGGCAGTGACATTTAATTAAAATGGACCATGTTCTCAAATGCTTGGAATTGAAAAGGCACAGAAACATAAAGCTGAATATATCTCTCAGTTTACTGATTAATTGCAAGTTGCATGTTAATTTTTGAGAAGTGAAATTTTGCTTTAAAGCCTCTGGAGGCCCAGGATATGCAGTTTAAAGCCCCCTGGAAGCTTCAGAAATCTTGTTCTGCTCAAATGAATTTTTTGCAGCAGTATCTCTGAGAGAGACAGACATTTATAAAACACCAGTCAAAACAGTAAGATTCATTAGCTCTCTTGATTCTCAGATGGAGCCTCAGAGGAAACCAGGCTCTCACCACTCGGCTCAAGAAAAACCCCACATTTACTGAGAGATGCTGCTCTGAACAACAGGGCTGTTTGCAGAAAGGGACCTTGCCATGTAATTGCCTCTCCTTGCCACATTTGAAACCTCAAAAGGGCTCAATTCAATGGGTTTGGAAGCAAACCCTAGATCTGAAGGGTTTTTACTAAGATGAAACAGTTCCCTTTATATCCTAAGTACACTCCTGCCATTTCAATGGTAGGTACATGGCCTGCAGGGATTCTACACCTCTTCGGGCTAGTGATGCTGAAACAGAATTTCCCTGCTGCCTGGAGTGCTTTTTTTAGCTCCAGATTTCAGCAGCCATCTCCCAGTAGCAGTTTTATCAGAGTATCTAGCCAGGAATCTTTTACTCAGGACAATTTCTGTCAGGTTAGATAACCCCTTCATTTTAAAAGCAGTAACTTTACTCATTCCAGCTGCTCTGGGGCCACGAGAGCAAACACCTTAACCATTAAGGGCAGGGAAAGCAACGGGTGACAAGACCTCCTGTAGCTTGCAGCTGCATTTCCACAGGCACTGCATGTCCACAGGCTGTCACCCGATGGCAATTTCACCTGCCATGCTCTGCATATGAACATGCACAGCCAAGACTGTTGCAGTACCACCCCAACTCTTCAGTAGGACAAAAAATCACGGGACAGTTCTGCTGTTTGACTTCATATCAGTACCTGCAAAAGGCTGTTTGTAGGATTTTAGCTTTGGTTTGTAGGGCACACTGCTGTCTACTACTGCATAGCCCTTAAAATCCCATACCTAAGTAGGGCATCCAGTTACTACTCATCTAAATAGGTTTGTATGTTAAGACCACTGAGATTTTTCAGCGTGATTTTGGTGAAGGCATAGACCTAGATCCACAAAGCTGCACAGGACCCTAACTCCCACTGCCTTCAAATGCAGTGAGGTAGTAAAATATTTTTGGCTACTTTTGGTTATCCAGCCTCGACCCCTGGCAAGCAGTGTTGCACACTGCTCAGGGTGGTACAAGCCTGGGTCTTCCAGAAAATCTGAGGTGGTAAGACATGGGCTTTTTTTATGCGTCAGGCAAAGCAGGAGATGAGAGGCATCAGACACCCTCATCTCTTCAGGTTGCAGATTACAGCAAACCTCAGCTTTGTGGCAGCAGCACTTTCTAAACGGGTGGGAATGGCGAATATGAAGCCTCCACGGACAACACCCAATAGTACTCTTTTCTTCCTCCAGCTTCTGTCCCTTCAAAAACACAGTCTCTATCTCTGGACACCTACAGCTGTGGTTGCTTTGCATGCGTATATGCCAAACACCCTAATTCTTAAACTTGCAGTTATTAAGCAAAAATAAAGACAGTGACAACCACTCAAAGAGAAAACCAGGTGGCCGTTGAATCCCCAATATGTTCAGCCTTTCTAGTCAGGCTAAACAGAGCTGCAGCTTGAGCCAGCAGAGCAGCAGCCTGTGCCCAGCCCCTATATGGAGAAACAGTACGTCCTCCACCCTTCAACAGACAGGCAAAGCAGTGAGTTAAGCAGCAGTGAAAATGACAGCAGATAATAACATGATCAAACACTGGGAATACTTTCAAATCCATGAAGTCATTTGCAGGACTACTTTGCGCAACAGCAACGACTTCTCCCCTCCCGCTGTCACTTAAATCAAGTGAGTGGCTCCACTGACCTGACCAGCTGTGTCACAGAGCTGAAGTCTCACCGGCTTCCCATCGACAGACACAACAGCTTTCGGAGAGAAAGGAGGGAGGGGGGGAAAACTATGGTGAATTCAACTTTACATATTTTCCGTTAAAGAAAAAATTTTAAAAAGGAAGATTTACCATCCCTCAGCTCTAATAGCCTTTTCTTCAATTATTTTAGATTTAACAATTTAGCAGAGCTGGAAGGGAGTCGGTCGCTAACACAAGGGCGCACACAAGCAAGCCCTTCAGGGCTTTTTTACTACAAGAGATGAGTTAGGCAGGGACGGCACAAGTCCTCCGCAGGCAGCGCGGAGAGCGAGCCTGGCAGTCTGGGATATTCTTCTGCTAGAGGGGTTTAGCTTTATTTCCTCGTACACATTCAGCACGCCCGGGACACGAAAAGCCTCCGCTGAACCGCAGAAAAACCTGGACTTCTGGCTTTGTAAGGGCGAGACAAGGCGAGTATTTAAACCTGCTCTTTAGGCGCTCCCGATGTCCCCGACAGCGCTAAGCTCTCCACCGGAGGGCTCCCAATTAAAGCCCGGCTCTGGCCGTGCGGCCGGGCATGACACCCGCTGCCAGCCTGGCTCCGTTACACGGGAGACCGGCCGGTGCTGCTGGCTGCGATGGCAGCCTGACAAGCTCGGTGCTGCTCCGTAGAGTCCTGCTCCCCATAAATACATAATGAAATCACCGAACCTGGACATCGCGCCCCCTCCGCGCAGCGCAGCCACGGCCCCGGGAACGGCACCGGCGGGACGCGTCGCTCTCCAGGACGGCAGAACCCCCTCCCGCCGCCCCGGTGCCCGCAGCCGCCCCGGTCACTTACCGGAGAAGTTGTCGAAGGCGGTGGGGATGTACTCGGTGGGGTATCCGTTCGTGGTGTAGCTCACCACCAGGCTGGTCTTCCCCACCGCGCCGTCGCCCACCAGAACGCACTTGATGCTGCGCCGCGGCTCGGACCCCACTCCGGCCCCGGCTCCGGCCACGGCCCC
>VXBC01011634.1:261781-288777 GCA_013399945.1 Ploceus nigricollis
CGCAGGGCCGCCGTGAGGCCCGTCCGGCCGAGCCGAGCAGCGCGCGGCTCGCTGTGGGGAGCGCGTCGCGCTTAGCAGGGCAGGAGAGCCCTGACGTTTCGACGGGTGCTCTCGGCGTGTTTGCCGTGGAAGCCGCTGAGTGAGCTCCCACCTGCGCACTTGGGGAGGGGTAAACTGGGCCGTGTGCCGTAGGAAAGGGGGCACCTCATATTTAGCACGTTTCCCATAAGTTGGCCATGGAAAGTTTTGGAGTAAAACACTGAAAATGAAAGGCTGATGAGTAGCCTGGCTCTGTTCTCAATTGGAAAGGTTATTAATGCATTTCTTACGGGAACCTTGAAAGCACCATACTAATATGAACCGTGCCACCTGGAGAATCTGGGGTGCCCCATTTGACAGGCAGCAAGTGCATATATCTGAACTTAGCCAAATCAGTGTTCATAAGTCTATGGCAGAGTTGCGATTGCAGTTTACTATTTTTAGCATCACTGAGTTGCCAGTGAGTCCTGAAGTGCTGCTTCCCCATTTCCCTCAGTGAAGTGGAAACCCATGTGAGGCAGCACGTGCTATAGCTGCCCGTCATGCCTCATCTGTATTTCCCATGCTCACTGGAGCTGACATCTTCCTGATCCTTTAAACCCTGGAGTGGTGTGGTCTAACCACCAAAGGCCCTGCAAAGGCTCACGTCTCATGGAAAAAAGCACCCTGTACAGCTGATCTTTTCCTATGCGCCCTGGCCTCTTCCATGGGAAGAGTCACTGTGGCGCTCCATGGAGCCATGGCTCTTTTGCGCATAGCCGTTTTGGACATTCCGAAGCAGGGCCAAAGCCAAGGTCCTCCCCGGCTGAAAGCAGCTGCAACACCCCAGGTTGGATACACTCTACGTGCAATTGAAGGTGTAGGAAAAAAACATCTCCCTGGAGCCCCATGCCAGCTCAGCAGCACCCACTCCCTGCAGGGAGCACAGCCAGGCAGGGATGGAGCACAGCAACCAGCAGAGCATAGAGGCTCAGTGTGACCCTCACGCTCAAGACCCACAGGGGCTATTGACCCTCCTGTGGGACATCCCAGTCCTGCAGAATTACATTCCCTTAAATGAGCAAAGATGGTGCTGTCACATATGGCATTAGCCCCAGAGAGAGCCATCACAGGGCATCTGGCTACAACAAAACCCGGCTTCCCATTGGGTGCTTTCATACGTTTATCCCTCTGTGATGAAGTCTTTGAGAGATCACCCAGGCAGCTGAGCTCTGCCAAGGTAGAAGGACTAGAGCGGAAGCCTGCCTGCACTCAGGCTTTTACTAAAATAACTGAAATGGCTTAATTCATACCTTTGATTATTTTGGTACAAGTCCTCATGGAGAAGCCAAAGTTAGAACAAAAGCATTCTATTTTAATTTAGTGTAATTATAGCCTGTCTACCTAGAAAAGCTGAATTGCTTTAGTAATACTACTGCAGCTAATTCCCTAGAGTATGGATGCAGTTGTGCCAGGATAATGCTAATTTGGCTTATTCTTGTTGGAAAAGGGAAAAACATTATGTGTGCATTGCAGGCTCGCTTTGCAAACAGCTGCAGCTGTTTGAAAGCTTACCGCCATGGCAGCTTCTTGCCACACTTGTTCTTGGGTTTGCTGCCTCCATAAGAGAGCCATACAGCAAGCATGCTCCACGGCCACCTGGCTGCAAAATCACAGTGTTTAATTCAGTATTAGGTGCCTTCAGCTCAGCAGGTGTTCCACTGAAAGGCCTGAGATTACTGTGTGGCTGCTGTGCTGTAATGGTGAGGGAGCTCAGAGCTATCTGTGATGTGGTAACATCTTGAAAGGCGATGCTGTTGCAACAGTATAAGCTCAGTATTAGAGTGATGCAGGTGACAAATCACATCCCTGATCAAAGTCAGATACCAACCTCAGTAACAAAAATTGCCATAGGTTCTCCTTTTCCTTAAAGTGAGACAAAAGGAAAACTGATTAATTGCACAAAGACTTGTGTCCCTTCTTTTGAATTGAAACAAGTCGCTTTTCAGTGAAACTCTGAAGGTAGTCAGGATCTGCTTAAAACAAGGAATATCTTCAGTCATTTCTGGTGAACTGCATGGAATATGGAGACTGGATACTGTTATTTCTGGTGCATTTCCTCCCTACCGCTCTGTGCAGGGGGCAGAGCCACATTTGCAACCCAGTGTCTCACTTTCATTCTGCATGGTTCCCAGTGTATGCCTAGCTGCATCTCTGCATAAGACAAGGCATTGCTGGTGAGAGGCATGCACATTGGGAAGAGGTACAGCTTTTCAGGGTCTAGTTCCCTCAGAGTTTATTCTTCAGGCTCTGAGCAGCACCCAAGAAAGTTGTCTCCCACACACATGAGCTTTGATAGAAAGGGCCGTTGTGCCTGAGGAGCAGAGCTGTCAAGAGGAGTCTCCATCTCCAAGCCAAGATTTGTGTTACCCTTCTGCCAGAGCCCAGCAGCTGGTAGTTTTCCATCTCCTGAAATCCAGAGGAACTTTCCACCTCAGGGAACAAGAAATTGGAGAAAAGTCAATAGACCAGACTAGCTTCATACCACGTTTATGCAAGGAAAGAAAGAAAAGGAGCACTATAATTATATTTTAACTACCTTTTACTCTCAGCAGCATCCCATAAATCAGGTACCTTGTTAGTACTGTGGAATGGCATATGATGCTGGATGTCAGCATAATATGTCAGTAAGTATGCTGACAGTAAATACAGTAAAGACTGTAAGCTGGTTGGCTTTGGCCATCTTGGGCAGTGTGTCCTGACATGATGAAGTCATGACAGCAGACAAATTTCTGTCTGTTTTGTCCGGTTTTGGCAAAGAGAAGGTGAGCAGATGTACTGCAATCTCTGACACCACACCAGGATGTGGCCCAACTGAGGGCACAAAGATGTGCAAGCCACATCAGCCCTTACCAGCAATGGCAAATGGGAAATTCATGTTTTGGATCAATGCCATGATGAGAACTCATTAAGACAAGTGCACAACCACAAGGGAAACTCCTGTAGGTGGGAGATGAGAAGGCGGGCAATATGCACTGGGTGACAACCCATTTGAATGGCACTGAAAGATGATGTGAGAAATCTCCTCATGCAATGCTGCAAGCAAAAAATGCCACATGTGCATTTTTAAACACCTTCAGCAGACAAGTACAGCTGATGCGTTGAGCTAAGTAGGCTGCAGTGGGATAGCTATAAGAGTCTGCATTGTTTCAGTGCTCAGGGAAGGGGGCGTGAGTGGATTCAGAGCTGCATGGTTGCCCTGTACTGTAATGTACCCTGCTCAATACAGTAGCCTTTTGTGTAAGAGGATGAGCTAACCGGTTGTTTTGCAGAGGGGGGGCCCATTTGCACCACAGCAGCAAGTCAGAGCAGCTCCCGGGCAGCCGTGGTGGCAGTGGGCTGAGGGGGCATGGATGGAGGGATGCTGTAACAGATAGCCCCTGTTTCCGAGCTTTTGGCCTCAATCCTATCACATGCACACATCTTACAGGTTTGAACCCAATTGTTTTCAGAGCTCTAAGCTGAGGGATAAACAGGCTTAACTCCCCATAGGTCAACAGAGTGGCAGTTGTCTGTCTCAGGGCTGAATTTGACGCATTATCAGCCAGTTCACAGAAAAGCTTTTGCTCTACCCTACATGCTTGTGTTAGTTAAATGTTATTCTTTGAGAAAAATGACAGAGAGAGGAAATTATTTTATCAGGATGTGAAGTAGGTCATTGTTATAACCTGGCTTATCATTTTCCCTATGATAGAAAAAATATGAACTGGATGCTGGCCTTGGAGAATGAAAGCTTTCTTTTTTTCTTTTCTTGCAGAAACTTGAAAAGCTTGACAGGGAGAGAGGCGAGGGAGTGAGGCAGCACGCTCTGAACATGATGTGATGGACTGCAGCTTGTTCAGGGGAAGGGTGTGGCCTGCTCTACAGGACTGTCACCAAAATATTGATCTTTGTCAAGAAGAGCCACCCCATGATCTGGAAAAATATCCATCTGTGATGCCTCTGTCCATTTTTCAAAGAGTTGGATCCCAGTGACTCAACTGAGCATATCACTGGCAGACAAACTGGTGAAAAAAGAAAGGGGAAGAATAGGAAGGGAGGGAGAGAGCAAGGAAAGGACAGCAACCTGGGAAAGAAAAGGCAGCTTTTATAAAGGACTGCTCTGACCTGCTGTGACTCTAGAGAAGTGCCTTTGAGGCTGTTCTATGAGAACTGTGAGGGGAAAGGGCTAGAGAAGTACAAAATACTGCTACTTATACTTTTGATTTGTAGTTTTAAAAAAATATGTATTTGCCAGAGCTTTTTTTAAGTAACATTTTCATGCCCTATGTATGGATTTCAGGGTAGTTTTCATTACCTGGGGAATGGTATCAGTATGTAGCACACATTATTAACACCCTGCCAGCTAAGTTCTGATTGAATTCAGGACAGGGTACCAAAAACTCACAGACAGAACCCGTTGTTGAGATAAACCTGGCAAAAACCCTCACAAAACCAAAACAAAGCACAATTGCTTCAAGGCTCCCAAATTCCTAGTTCATTCAGAAAACAAATTAACCCTAGCCTCCTATCTGCAGTCCCTCTGCAGGAGAAACACAGTGGGAGGTGAGCCCTTTATCTCACTTTCAAAATCCTTTTCAGCTGATCTGGGGTCACAGTTGCTGAAAAGCACTGCATGTCCTGATTTTGTGTGACAGTCACCAATTTGCCAGCTTGTTGTGTAAGCCCCTCACTGCCTTAGGGCTGCCCCACACCCCTCTGGGTGCACCAGAGCTGGGAGCTCTTCCCCGGACTCTCCCTGCTGGCTCAGAGCAGGGATAAAGCAGTTGACCCAGCAGGTTACTGGGCACTGCTGGACACACACTGGATAAGACCTAGGTGGTGGCAGATAAATGTCTTGGTAAGAAAAATAGCAAAGATACCAGCTTTGCCAAACATCTGCCCTGGAGTATATTGCATTTCACTGCTCTTCTGCTCACTGGGATTTATTACTATTCTTCTGTTTCTGCCACAGGAGCCCCGTTTACAGAGGCAACCTGGAGACGAAGAAAGTCCAAGAACTAAGCTGGAGGAGAAGAAAACATGCTTAGATAATGTGCTGCACACTAGTGGGAGTGATGGAGGAGAGAGCTGAGCAGAGAAAAGACAGCTCAGTTTGGACACACCTCTGAGGAGCCAGAGCAGAGCTGCCTGCATTGGAAATGGGCGTGGTATCTGCAGCACAGGTACTCTTTGCCAGACTGCCTGTCAGCCAACAGGTGAATCCCCTTATTAGATTTTCTTAGCTGCCACAACCCCACTAGTTGCCCAGGTGGACTCCCGATACAGCTATCAAAAACCTAGTCTGCCATGCTTCTGTTGTTTAGGGGTTCTTTTCCAGCAGGTCCTTTCTACTATGCATTCCCTTCCCTGTTAGAGAAGACTAGTGAGTAACATTTCTGCCTTCCTAGGCAGTTGTGACACTCCTGGGAAGAAACCCTACTGGCTGCCTCTGCTGGTTCCTGCTTCAGCCCTGCTCTCATCCCTGATGTGACCACTCTCTTCAATCCATGCTGGAATTGAGGTGACCTGCATTCATGGGCATCTTCATGTGACCACACAGGCAGATAGATCTCCATGGCCTTCATGCCCAAGTGGACTGCAGTCCAACATCTTCCATGTACGCTCCTACCCCAGTCTTCAGTGATGTAATCTGTATTCCTGAAGTTGTCTGTCTCAGAGGTATTTTCCATAGAGCAGACATTTTCTTTTTTAGACAGGCTAAAAAGCCTTTATCAGTTTTCTTTACAGGGTTATGTGAGGCATCGGTTTTGTTTTCACACTGATTAAATATCCAAAGTCTCCTTGAATGGGGATGAACCCCAGCAGCCCATGTGGACCAAAATTCATCGGCCCACTCTGTGCACCCCACCCACACACCATACCCAAACCCCTCACTTTGCCAGAGTTTCAGGACTGCTTCAGAGGGAAGTCAAGATTCAGAGCAGCCTGCCAGACCTGGGGTTTCTTTCCCAAAATGTCCCCCCCTTATGGCACAACAGATATAAGGGGTCTTGTCTCCCAGGCCTGCTGAGAAAGAGCTGGGAGGTGCCAGGGAGACTCCAGCTACACCATAGGAGATGCAGAGCTTGTTTCTGGACCAAGGAATCTTCAGTGGCCAGGCCTAAAAATGCTGACGCTTTTACATTGATAAAGTAAGTGCAGGAATATCTCTTTGCATTTCAGGTGCAGGGCTGTGTGTAAGAATAAGGTCCCTGTTTGCAAATGAATGTGACAGAGGATCGGGTGATCAGACCTGGCTGGAGAACCAGGAAGAGGCAGCTACAACCCAGGCTGGTGTAGAGCTGTGAGTGCAGAGGGAGGGAGTCAGCAGTGAGGCAGGAGAGAGGTTTTTGACATCTTAAACCCAAATGCAAACACTGTGAGAGGAATGGGAATGCAAAAAAGTGATCAGTCCATGTGTCCCCTAGGCATAGAGAACCAGGACACTAAGTAGTCTTATAATGCTGAGTGATATGGTACTTGTAAAATATGCTCAGCTCGGGCTGAAATGGTGACCAGCCAGAGTGAACAGAGCTCATTACATCAATACTCCCAGGAGAAATCCACCACCTCCCCACCACTGTGGGGTGTCCCCAGGGGCACCTCTCACTGGGCCATACACATCCTTGTATGAGGAGTCAAACCAGCTTCCTAATGGGACCCTTTACTTTTGTTAACAATGCTGGGATGTGAGGAGAGCAGAGAGATCTCTCTGCTCCACAGGGATGCTCCCGTGCCTGCTTCTGCACCCTCCCACCCCCGAAAGCTTGGCCCAGCCAATACATCTGTGCTGATCTGTCTTTGCAGACAGTTAGTCCCATGCATTTTTAGTTGGTTACTCTGAAAGTCTGAAAAACAACAACTGGTCTTAGTGTTATCTCTTTTGGAGCCAGCCACTTCCTCTTGGTGTCAAACTTGGAAGAACCCCATAGCCACTGCTGAAAAGCCTTTTCCCTTTCCACATTTAACGATCTTTTCCAAAAGCGGTTGCTAGGATGTCCTTGGTGGGGATTGAAAGGCTTGGAACAAGCCAATGTAATGCAATGCAAGTGTTAATTTTATTGAAAGTGAGCAGGATGTTCTTCCCTGATAGCTGCCTGACTTTGAGGGCAGGAATCGAAGGAAAGCATCCACAGCTCCAGGGCAGCTTAGCAGAGGAGGAAAGTTATGGCTTTTTCTGTGCTGCATGGTAACATAAAGGCAGGAAACCAAAGAACAAGATTCACTTGGTGTGGAGAAAATCCTGCCATCCAAAACAGCATTGTCCTGGCTCAGGTGATTGTATGTGGAGGCTCCCAGGTGCCTCCCTGATGTCCAGCTTAGTTGAGCCAGCTATGTCCATCCCACATCCCTGCCGCTGGCAGCCACAGCTGGAGAGGAGCAGGCACTTCTCAACACACCATGCTCCACCCCACAGTCTGCTTTGGGAGAGAACTGTGAGCAGATTTGATATACTGGAAGGTAGTTACACAGGCATTATATTTCTCTTTTCAGGGACAGAATGGAAACTTCCTGAAAACAAGTCTTCAGGACAGCACTTTTCAACCTTAATATGTATACATAATCAGACATAGAAGCCAGGCACAGTATAAGGTTTTCTTTCCCTTTCAAGCATCCCATCTCTTCCTGGGACTCCCTCACTAGCATACAAGGGTGGGCCCAAGAAATTGCAAGTCTAGTCCACTGGAGCTGGATTTTGAAACAAAGAGTTGCCAAAACAGTACTACTAGCATGGCTCTATGAGGCAAACCCTTCCAGAATGGTTTACTTTCATGAAGTAATGTTTTCACCAGTCTGGTTTTAAACAGTTTTCTGAACAGAATTAAATTCCAAGGACTCCTTTGCTGGATAACCTTGACGGATTAGTGTCCTTTCTTAGTTGGGGAGGGAGCAGACAGAATTCATGTACCAAAACCCAAAACTCTACAGGAAAACTTCTGTTGAGTGCAAACTGAGTCTCAGTTTATCAGTGTTTGAGAACATACTTTGTAGATGTCTTGAAGTCCTCAGACTAAAGATGTGAATGAGGGCAGGGCATTGCTGGTAGATAATGTGATCCTGGCTTCAAACCTGCTTCTTCTGCTGCTTTTCAGGTCTCCATATCTTTGATGGAGAGAGTTAGAGCAAGGATGAAAATGCTGAACCTCTCCCAGCTCTGGTAGTTGTGGAGAAGCAACCTAGGGGCTTTGAGCACCAGCCTCTGTTAGCTGTAAATGCAAACCACTGAAAAGCACCAGAACTTTCCCACTGAAGTAAAGGCCTCAGGAACAGGAGATTAATGAGTTGCTAGCTGTGTCGGCATGATAAGCCAAGCAAGAACCCAGACTCTTTCAGTCGAAAATGGATTGAGACCTCAGCAGGGACACATGGCAAATCAGCCAGAAGCCACACATGGAAAACTGAGCAAGGCAGCATGGGCAAACATTACTTATCTTTGCTTTACGTCAATAGAAATGGAATTGTAAAAGAGGCAGCAAAGTATTTGCTGGAGAGGAGGAGGTAAAAGTCCACAAGCTTTCTTGGCTGTACATGTAGGTTTTAAAATGCTACTGTTTTCCTAGGAAACTTGTCATTGAAAACAAGCATCCAGCAAAAACCACCCAGCAAGTTCTTCCAGAAGGCTTGTTTGCTTGTTTGGTGGATTTAGCCAAGCTGTGCTGGCAGGAATCTGCCTGCCACTGCTGTTGTGCTCCAAAGGCGGTCGGGAAAGTACGACCTCTTAAACCAGTCTAAAGCACAGCTGTGATAATTACACCATCTACTGTGATTTGCCGCAAAATAGGACTCAGGGGAGAGGCAGACCTCAAAAGTCTGGGCTTTCTACAAGGTGATGTCTGCAGCCATGCCCCTGTTTCCCACAGCTCCTGCTTTTACAGCAGCCTATCCCAATTACCTTCATCGGCCTTTTCTTTGCTTTCTGGTTTTATTGTTTTTATTAAGGTTAATTACAGAAGAGTGGATGAGTCCCAGATTTCTTGTGTGGATTTTTTTTTTTGTGGTGGTGGTGGTGGTACTTTTCATTTTGCTGAGTTTTCCTTTTGCTTCTAAGCAATTGTATGTAAGAAAATAAGCTTTCCTACCAGAGGCAATACAGAGAAAGAAGACTCAGCAAGGAGAATAACAATTAAAGTAAAGCCGTGAGTAGGTTTTGCCTCCTCCTCCCTCAGTTTTGCAGCCCCACCCTGACTGGGTAATGGGCCCTGACTGCAACTCTGCTGTCAGTGCCCTGGAGCAGGGAAAGGCACAAATATTCCCTCCACACAGGTGTGCAGGTGTTGGTGAGAGGTGAGCTGGGAGAAAAAACAGGCTGGGATAAACACAGCTGAAGCCTCACAACCTGGATCCGTATGGCTCCTGGATCCGTCCCTGCCCTGCAGAGCCCCGGGCTGGCTGCTGGCTGGAGCAAAGCTCATCGCTGGGTTATGGGCAGGGCTGGGCTCACTGCAGCTGGGTGTCTTAGGGCAGGGCCACCCACTGCACACCAGTGGGGAGCTGCAAATCCCCACTCCAGGTGCACAGGGCTCTGCAGGGACTTTAGCTGAGTGCTTGGGAGCTGGCTCTGGAAACATGTCAAAAGGTCCAGTTGTTCAGGTATCAAAGTAAAGATACCATTCACAAAAATAATCTCAAAATAGTATTGTTGGTAAAACAGTGTATATTCCTATAATGCCATAATTAATGAACACAGATTCTCTGTATTTGCAGTCCCTGATACCATAGTGATGGACATGATTCAAGAACAGATACAGATGACCCAGTAGCTGAGTGACTGAGCATCTCCCTCTTAACATACGCATGGGGAAAATGAATGGAAAAATTGGAATGGAGAAAATGGAAAATCCATGGTGCTGAACTGCTTTCTGTTTTTCTCAGGAGAGGAACTTCAGGCAATGTGTCTGTAAAGCACTGAGCAGCTTCCACTCTTCCTGACCCCACCAATTTCCTCTGCACAAACTATCCATATGGATTTGACGTGTGGCCTCTGAGAGGCCCTGAGGCCTCATATGTCTCAGTAAGTCAAAACGTATGGAGTAGAGAAGCCATGTCCCTGCCTAAGCTTCTGCAAGACCCTCAGGGTCAAGTTAAGTGCAAGCCTGATCCTGTTCTCTGAACCAGGCTTGCTTGGTGCACGCTTTAATCTGCCAGCCTCACCAGGCTGGGTTTCATCTCAGCTGCAGAGCTCAAAAGGAAGTGGCCCCTGTATTGCCCCATGGGGTCCTGGGCAGCTCAGCATCCCCACCAGACCAGGGGCACATCTCTGTGGCTGGCCCACCCTCACCAGCTTCAAGCCCTGGGGCTGGGGCAGGAGCTCAAGAAACAAGAAGGCTGTGGGACTTGATGGCTTCTCTAGAGTCATATACCCCTTTTAGTGTTTCTGTGAGTCTGCTTCTGCCCTCAGACCCAGGGGCTTAACAGTACTTCCCTGCTCCGCAGGGATGCCAGGGTGAGTCAATCCATTAAAAGCTGAGCACTGCAGAGACACCAAGCCTACAGCTACGTAAAATAATAAAACAGTCCAGGGAGTGTTTTCCACTCCCAAGACCCAGTGGCATTCCCCACCATCCCCAGGGAGACAAGCTCATGTCCCCCAGAGTGGGAGAGCTGTGCCCAAGCCACCTGCTGAGAACCACCCTGGCTCCTGAAACATGCCTGGGCGTTGGCTGCAGGAGTATTTGCTTGGTCTGGGACAACCTCCTGCAAGGACAATGCCAACCATTTAAATGTATGGGCAACTGCCTGGGCCTGTGCCCTGCCTCCTCTTTATTAATTTATTAGTACCTTGCTGCTAGCCTACAATTGTATAGACAGAGAGCTTGCCATGAACAAGGACAATGAAGTGCCTGTGAGGGGAAAGTTCAAAGCATTATATTTGTTTTGTAAGAAAAAGGTGCATTCTCCTCTGCAGTTCAGTCTCTTTGGTCACTGCAGAGCTGGGTTTGGTCAATGCAGGTAGTGTGATTTTTTGTGCAGTGCCTGCCAGAGGGAGCCTCGGAGGCCACGCATCACTGCCACCCCAGCAGTTGCTGCTGCTGCTGCTGTTATGAACAGTACTGCAGCCAGGTTTAAGACAGGGATGTAATGCTCTGAGTCGCCAGCTTACCAAAGAGAACAAAGAAATGATTATAGGGCCAGGGAAAAAATAAGGGGAAAAAAAAGCTAAAAGAAAACAAAGAGCCATTGACAGGAGACACAAATTAGCTGGGTCTCTAGTGTCCTTCCCCATCTGATAAAACAAAAATGTCCAGAGCAACAATTAACAAAAAAATATATGAGGGGTAGAATAACTCTGTTTGGCTCCAGGTACTGACTACCTTACAGGGCTCTATTTTTTTGTTGTTCCCATGCTTTGAGTTGTCTTGGGTCTTGGTTAATGTAGAGCTGGTTGCATGTGTGTGTATGTGTGTGTGTGTGGTGCATTCCCTGTGGGTTTGAAAGCTGCCTTTTGCAAAGAAAGGGAAGCCCTCCTGAAGGGAAATGACACTTGTTTCTTACAGTCTTGTGTTTGAAAGAAGAAGTTGTTCTTAGCTATATTATATCATTTACCTGTATCACACCATTTCTCTATAGTCTCGCTGGAAAAATCTCCATTTGGTTTGCAGTGGTTCCTCTTTCCTTCCCTACTGGATTGACAGGCTCAGCTGGTACCCTCGAAATTGGTGTAAATTCCTTTGACTTTGCACAGCAGCTAGTGGCACCATGGATTATTCAGTCAACATTAACCGAACAACCTTATTGCCATAGCATGAAGCAGAAGGAGAAAGCCCTTTGTTAGTAAATAATTAAAATTTCTTTTGTGAGTAAACTGAGGAAGCATGAATTGAAGATGAAGAAATAAAACCATATTTTTTTTCCCAATGCAGTGGGAACTGGATTCTGCAAACCCCCATTCAGCTTTCTCCCCTGTTAACCGAAGCATAAATGTTCTTGCGTTCAAGGCCTCTTTCCCCTGACTGGAGCTCTTCTGCATGGCTTGTCCTTCACAAGCTAAGTGACAATAATAAATTGTCCTACTTAAGCAAGGGACCTATTTCACCTCCTCACCACACTCATTAAAAAATGGCAATGCTAAATACACTTAAAGATCAAAGGCCTGGTATGCAAAACAGGTCCTGTGCAGCAAACTGATGGGCTTCTTAGGGTTTTGTCGCTGTGGTGCTATTGCCTTGACAAATTAAAATATCCCTTGTCAGCCTCTGTGGGAGCCTAGACAGAGAAGGAATCATCAGAAAATAACTGAATACTGTCTTTGACTACAGTCACTGAGTGGTTAATTTTTTTTAAGCTTTAATCATCTTTGACTTCAGGTTTGGCTATTAACCCACCAACTGATCATTAACTCTACTGACTGAATGACTGGTTTCCAGAGGACTGGTCCAAATAAGGATTGGTTTTTAGTTTGTTTTTTTTGGTTGTTTTTTTTTTTTTCCTGAAGGACTTTAATATCTCCTACCAGCAGACAGACAACCTATTGAATCCCCTGTAAGACTTGGGCTGAGCAGGGAGGTATTGCAGGTTATCTGCATAGAAACACACTGCTCAGAGCTGATAAACTCACTGACACTCTATCCTGCTTTCCAATTTAACTCAAGCCTTGCTAAGCAGCAGGAGTAACCTGACTGAATGGTTGAGGGTCACAGCTTGAGGTCCTTAATCAACATTCCCAGCTTAATCAATGGGAGTTTGGCAAGCCTAAAATGCAAATCAGGATATTTCTGGTATTTACCCTGGTGCTTGTCCTTTTCCTTCCAGAACAGCTGCTTAAGGATAAATATAATGTTGATGCAGAAATGATCAAATGTCAGTTGGACTTCTTTTTTTTAGCCCTTTTATCTTTAAAATGCCTACAGCTGAAATTTTCTAAAGGCAATTTTGCTGGTTAGAGAATGATCTGCTAATAAATGAAATGAACAATTTTTTCATTAATAAACTATTCTGACTCACAGTCCATATCCTAAGCCACAAGACCATCCTGCCTTCCTGACTTGAGATCCATAAGACCTAAGAAGCTGACTCTGACTCAGCAGAGAAGGGCTGGGATTGGTCTATGTTTGCTATGTGTATCTTTCTTCCGAACGCAACACAGACAGAAATAAATTAGGAAAAAGCCTCTTGTACACTGCCCCTGATTTCTCCCTGGGAATCACTGGGGTCTTGATTGCTCACTGTGGTATGAGAATGAATTAAGCTCAGATTTATAAGTAGCAGTCTAACCATCCCTATGCTGACAGACACAAATGTCAGGAAATATGTAGTTAGTTACACCAGCGCTGCATCTTTTAACTTTAATTTTAAGTACCTCTGTCATGCCAGGGGAAGCAGAATAACACATCTGGAATGAAAAGATTTCTGTTAGACTTCTCACACTAACTATTTCCAGCTTTTTTCCAGATAGGAGTTTTCAGCAAAATGTTGTCTAATTGAAAAATTCTGTTTCCTTAAAACTATTGTTTTTCTTATGAGACCTCCAAAAGAAAACATGCCCAATACATCTTTCCAACAAAAGTAATAAGAAAAAAATTATGAATATCAAAGCATCCCTTTTTCCATTGTTGACATTTAGAATAATGTTTTCTTTATTCAAATGTCTTCTACAATTTAAATAATTTTACTTTTAAGTAAAAATAATAAAAAATCTTGAAAGCATTGAAATTTAATATCGCCATTGACTCAAACTGCATTTTTATTGTTTGCCTGCAAGTATTTTCCACAGCTTTGTTTTCTATCCCAATTTGTGACTTTTTCCATTTCAAACACCTTCTCTTGGCTAAAAATGGTAACCAGATATTTTGTGCCTGAATAAAAAATAGGATGAAATTCCAGCTAAGACAGCCCACATATCCCTCTGGAATATGTTCACAGAGGAGCAGCACACCTGTGCTATGGCTTTGGATGTAATAGCAAGGCTTTGCTGTAAGTCAGCCAGGTGAGGACTGCTCCACCAGAGTGATCATGCTACCACCCTCCTGTACGGAGCTGCTAGCATGAGGTTCAGCAGGACCACAAAGTGGACAGGACTAGACAAAAACTGGGGGAGAATAATTTTTCTGTGTACATTTATTGAATTTTTCCATTGCAGAAGTGCAATCATGTTGATTCACAGTTGGCAAGATTAATTTTCCAGTGTTCATTTCCAGTGCTAAAATCCTGCTGAAAAATCTGTTCCTGTGCGTAGGGAGGGACTGTTCCTGGTGGAGGCAAAGCTCACAGTGAAGTACCAGCTGTAGTATTGGAACCAAGATGTTGCAGAGGCACCATGTTGCCTGCCTGCCTCCAGCCCTGCAGGGCGGTGGGACCGGTAGTGCTGGCTGCATCCACTCACGTGTAAAGCTGCCTCCTCAGGCTCAGGCTGTGGCAAGATCATATTAGAAATATTTATCCAGCTCCCAGGAAAGAAATAGCACCTCTGTCAATATAGGTCATAGCAGGGCCTCTGGCAAAAACCCCACTATATAACTACAGCCACCTCCAGTCACAGTTGTCCCTGTGCCTGAGGGCAGAAGCCACAATAAAGCCACCCAGGAGCAGCAGCTCTGTGCCGGCTGCGCTTGCTGTGTATCCTGGGCTGGGATGCTGAGCTGCTGAGGCCGAACTGCGGGCCCTGGGGCTGCTTTACAGCTTGGGTGTTGTGCTGGATGATGGGCTGTGGCACGGGTGGTAGGCACAGCAGCGCTGCTGGGATGTGGGGATGCTGAAATTCGGGGATTTGGGGCTTGGTGCTAGGCTGCGGGTCTGCAGGGCTACAGAAATGGATGCAGGTCTGCCGGTGTGCTTGGCTGTGGGACTGCCGGGACACCGAGTTGGGGAAGCATGAGGCTTCTGGGTGCTGGGCACAGGGAAATGTTGGGCTGGAGGGCTGTGGGATCCAAGGCCGCAGAGCTGCTGAGTGGAGGGGCTGAAGGACTGCGGAGCGGCGTGCAGGGCTCTGCGGGGCTGCGAGGCTGCATGCGGAGCTGGGAAAGGTGCGGGGTGGGGGAGATGAGAGCTGCTGGGCTGGGCTGAGCGCGGCTTACGGCAGCGGCAGCGGCAGCGGCGAGCTCCCTCTGCTGGCCCTGCTGCCTTGTCGCCCTGGAGCGGCCACTTCCCTGCATGCCCGTGCCCTGCTTTAGCCATGAGCTCACAGAGATACCCACAATATCTTGGTANCTTTTCCCCTCTGTGCCTTGAACTGGCAACAGGAGCCTGCATGCCCCATGTGTGGTGTCCTGTGGCACCATCAGGTTACTGATTTATTCCCTTAGCCACAGCTTAGAGATCACAGCTTTGCACTCTGAGGCCAGTTTTCCGCTGGCTGGAGTCACTGACAGGACACCAAACCTTGGACTCGTCCTTGTTTGCAGCTTGCTGTGGCCGTGTGTGTCACAGAGCTGTGAGCAGGAATGGCACCTGATGCATCACCTCAGCATCCCTCTTGTCCAAACTGCACAGCAATCCTACTAAGCACCACAACAAAATTCTGCTTATAGGTACTTAATGAATCTAACTCTCCTTCTCCTAGGGACAACTGGGACACGTACACAAGCACTGCATGATGGGGGTATTTTTATTTCCTTTTTGGATACTTTTGCTTCCTACTCCAAAAAACGTCCAATGTCAGGCATGTCCTGCTGCAAGTACAAATAGGCTGTGCTGCACTTGTTTCTTCATCTCCTCTTGGATGAACTAAATAATTGCCCACCTGGTTCACTGCTCATCAAATGTAGGCAGTGCCAGCCCCTCGGACACAGCACGCAGCACAGCGAGTTTCCCAGCGCTGTCCCGTACCACTTGTGCAGAGTTAGCAGCACCGCTACACCTCAGGGAGTGAGACCTGGCACAGTGTTTCTCACTCATGTGTTCCACGGACCAATTCTGGAGCTTTCTCTCCAAGCACACAAAACCTCGATGCTTGAACTGTTCATGAATAGCAGGAGGAAAACACACTGGTTTTTACCCAATTTTTAATTTGCAGACCCCAGTATTTTCCAGCAGAGGTGCAGACCATCTGTTGCAAATTTAAGGAGACTGGCAACAGGGTTGATTTTCTTAGCTCCCTTTCCCCAACTGATAACCCTCAGGGCCTGCAGACAATAGGCTGCAAACTGTTGGCATTGATAGATGAGCTTCCTCCCCTTCCATACAGCTTGGAAAATTGCTTGCCTGTCTCTTATTGAAACAAATGAAATATTCCAACTCCAGACAATGCTAGAGCTAATAATGGAAAGAGGGACCACTTTAGGATTTGAGTCTCCTACCTCCTGATTCTTTCTATCCCTCCCCCCTCTGTTCTAGCACCCCTTTCTTAGATTTTAATTAAATAAGAAAATTTAATAACAAACTCAGAATGTTAACCAGGATATCTGGGTGAGGTGAGGGACAGAAAAATAATTTGGAAGGTATTGGTGTTTCAAGCTGTAACCTTGGTGTAGGATTTGAGCTGGCAAGGTGGGGATTTACAGTCTTTTCTACACCAGCAGCACAGAAAAAATCACTTTCTGCCTTTCCTATTCCTGACAGCCAAGCCTCAGCCAACCGATATTCTCTGCATCAGCACCCAGGGATGGGAGTCTGTCACAGAAAGAACCAAACACGTATAGCTGCAGCACCAGCATGAATACAGATACACAGAGCAGGAACACATTTTGTGCTGCAGACCCCTGGAGGCAAGCTTGGCTTGCAGCTCGCATACATGCGTGCCAAGATACCTGTGCGTGCTGCAGTATGGGCCTGTTCAAACCCTTGCACTGCAAAATACTAGAGCTATTTTAAGGATGGGGAAGCATCTGGCTAAAAAAAAAAGGCCTTGTGTGTTTGAGCCTGGCTCATTTAAAACCCTTGTTTCTTCCAGAATATTGGAAGTAATGAAAGTGCCTGGAGTAAAATACCTGATAAGCCTCTCTTCCCCTATAGAGAGGGTAAATGCATGTCATTTTCCAATTAGCTCTTGCTCTGAGCAATTATGTTGATCAAATAATTGAATAAGTGACAGGAATGTGAATTCTGGAGACAGTTAATTTCATTCATCTGCCAGTTTATAGCCTGACTTGCATGAACACATAAACCAGGCTAACGTGTTATTTATAACTTTGAAAATGCAATTATAGTAGTCAAACATGAAGAGTTGTGTGTGCAGAGAGGAAGGTTTCTGCTAGTAAATTATAATAATAGCATAATGAGGGAATTTGTTCTTTATGCCAGTATGTAGGACAGGAAGGATGTGAGACTTGTGTTTGAGAGAGTGAACAAGGCTGGTGTCAGCATTAGCAGGTGGAACAATGGCCCTGGCCTGAATGTGGGGCAGAGGGGCAGCTAAGCCTTACCCTCCTGTTTTGTGAGACCTTGCGTGTGTCCTGCCCCAAGGACTGTCAATGAGGGCTAAACATGTCCCCCAGCTCCCCATACTCTTCTCTCCAAGTGAAACTGAGCATCATTTTTGATGGAGAGCCAGGACTGTGATCCTTTGCATGAAGGTAAGTGCAAGAGAGGCAAACCAGGTGTTTTCTGCTTGGGGTTGGTCTTGGGTGAGCATCACGGTGCTCTGGAAAAAGCTCCAGTTGAGTGTGCTTGACTACAAGTTACTTGGAACAACCCTTGAAGTCAAAACCAGGTCCTTGACTTCCATCAAAAGTATCAATCCTTCTTGCGAGTTTTCTTCAGGAAAAAGAATAATAATAGTGATAATAATTTTTTAAAAAGCTCATCAGGAATGCAAACCATTTGATTTTTCTTCTTAAAGCTATCTTTAAATTGTCTTAACTGACCATATCTTTTATCTGAACCCCCTGTAGCAACCTGGCCTACCACACTAATTAGCAGAGATACACAGTAATAAAAGTTGTGCAGGCATGAGCCACTGCCTCACAGGGTGTATTACCTGGTTGAGTGCTACACTGCTGCAAGGAGGAAATCTGTGCAATTAATTGCTTCCTGATTAAAGGCATTTGCAGTCTGGCCCTTAAGTCTTCAAGGCCTAAAAACACATGCTGAGTTAAATATGGAATTTGCTCACAGTACTCAAAAACATTGCCCCAGACAGCAGGATTCAGTGTGGTAATTTTGGTTGGAAATACACACTTTCCAGTCTAAGCATATTTTACCCCATGCCGAGTACTTAGAAAGTGCCCCAGTCCAAACTAAAGGGCTATAGGAGGACTTTCGGGGATTTAAAACAGTTTCTAAACCAGCTTAGTTGAGCTCTTACCATATTCCTGTGAGGACATGCTCTTACGGGAATTAATTTCACAGGGCATGAGGCAGCAGAGGCAGGAACCCCACAGGACGTCTCAGGCTGAAAGGCTATTTAAATGGTAATAAACTTCAGTGGATGACAAAAACTAGTGACTGATTAGAGGCACACCAGGAGAGGGGTTATCTGGTGTGAAGCTGCGGGTGGCGGCTCCGGGGCCTTCTGTTCCCTGCACACATCTCTTGTCACCAAGCAAACAAGATGGGGTTAATCCTGCCGGCAGGGAGGAGGCCTATTTCAGGCCAGCGGACAGCAGGAGGAAAATGCTCACCACGGGAGGTTCTGGAGTTGGGCAAAATGAGGGAGGGTGGTGCGTGTCAGGAGGCTGGGACAATGCCAGCCAGCACTGGTGTCAGGCTCAGGTGGAGCCGCATCTCAGAACAGCAGGTGATCCAGCCTCCATGTGCACCCTTCCTTAAGCGTCATCGTTTTCCCGAGGGCATTTCCTCCACCCTAATGTGGCGTCACCTATTACAGCTGGTCAGATGAACTTTTTTAGCGTGTCCAACACTGTTATTGCTGCCTCCTGGAAAGCTGCAGCACTGATGATTTATGGAGCCTACTGCTCCCACCTAAGAGGGGGCAGGCTTTGTTTGGGACCACCATTTGTCACACTAGAGCTGAGATGTCCCAGAAACACACATTTTGTTTGCTTATGTGGTGCTGTTGCTCTGGTGCTACTCTCCCATCCCTTCTTTGCCAATTGTTTTTACAAATTTCAAAAGAAATTTACTGATCCTCCACTCATGAAAAGCACTTTAGGATCTAATTGCCTCAGACTATAGGAGTGAGCTTCCCAAATTCAGGGGGGCATCTTCAGTGTGTATTTAAGCCCCTTGCTGGGTGGAAGTCAGAGGGACAAAGATTACAGATCTTTCTTTGCAAGCCTCCCAATCCCCCTCCTCCCCATCAACTTTGTCAATGGAAGAGCAGGCAGGGAGTTATATAGCCTGAATTGTGCTAGGACAGATGTACAGACTGTAACTCAACATTCAGTTTGACATCCTCCCTCCACAATGCAAGTCTGGCACCTCTGCTGGAGAGGTTATATTGCGGAGTGGGAAAAAAACCAATCCTGCCAATTGTTAGTGAGGGGGAAATAAAGCAGAGCAGAAGCTGCTTATCAGAGATCTACAGTTTGAGAGAAAAAGTCACTGAATCCTGAGGAAGGAAGGATTCTCTGCAGAACTTCAAGTACTCTTCTGACAATCCCATCCTGCAGGAGCTGGGGCTAGGAGCTGGGCTCCTTCCTATAGTGAATACTGGGTTTGGAAAATTAACATAACAGGAATCCCCAGACTGCAGCAGTGCTGTAAAGCTATAATTAAAACAAAACAAAGCAAAACACATTAGTCTGACTGACACAGATTGTTGTCTGTGAATTGTGATTTTTAGTAACAGTAGGAATGACTCAAAACCCAGAGAACTCAAAAGTCCAGCAGTCTGGAAGAGTCTGAGGCAAAATTTTCCCTCATCCCAGTCAGTTTGGAGAATGTCTGAAGTTCAGATCTTAATTTTGTCGAATTTAAGATCTTTCAGATCTTAAAATTGTCGAAGTTTGCAATGTTTAGATTCACATGCCTTGTATCACAATGGATTAGACTAAGTTTCCCTTACCTTCATGAAATTCTTGATTTTGTTTGGATCAGTTTCTGGGAGGACAGAGGAAGAACTGTGTGTCTTGGTGCAATTAGATGAAGAGCTGTATGCTTTTAATTTTTTTTTTTAATAACTTGAAAATATCATCAATCTGAGCATCTCCAAGATTTTGCCCAGCAGCAGTGAAGTTAACACTACCCACTCTTCTTCCTTGTCCACCTTCCTGGTGCATTGCATTCACTAATCACATGCCAAGATATTATTAGCACATCTGAACAAGATTCCCAACAGCTGGAGGGCCACATTATATTTTGGGCAATCTAAGACGATGCCTCAGGGTCCAGCTCCTGCCTTGACACGAAGAGATCAATCTCTCAGCTTTTGTACCACCTTTGCTCTTGCAGTGGATGGTGAGAACAGATGGAATGCAATGCTTGCAGGGGGTGCCCATGTTCCCTGCGCCGAGGGGATGCTCCCCAGTGCACAGCTCCCGCGGGACCCCCGCTGGCGGCCCTGCACCACCACAGCTCGCTTCAAGAAATTTGGGGAGCAGCTCCTCTCCATCCTTCTACAGTATCTCCTGCTTGGGTGGGAAGTGAGATGCTCTGCCCATCAAAAGTTATGCAGCTACTGCATGGGGAGGGAGAGAGAATAAATAGCACAGGGCCTCAGATGGGTGATCTAAAATTGCGTTAAAACTGTAAAGCCCCAGGGAGGGTACTACTGCTCAGTGGCCAGCACAGGCCAGGTCCCTTGCCAGTACTTTATCTCTGGTGTGTCAAACTGAGCACATACGTAGCAGATAATCTAGTTCAGCCTGTAACCCTGAAATTGAGAACTGTATTACAGAGCATGTTGAGGCTGCTGAAGCTGTGGCTCAATCAAATTTTGATCTATTACTCCAGTCAACATCCTATGAAGTGGGAAATGACATAAATCTATTTTCCCCACAGTTTGAGGTGTTTCTCTCTCCACTATCCCTCAGACTTTGTAGGGATTGAAGGCGTATCACAACTCCTGAACCTGTGAGGAAAAAGATGTCTATGATCACAGAGCTGCTTGACAAAAAAGCCCCATGCCAGATTTGATTTTCATCAGAGAAAATACACTGAAGAGTCTGAAAAACTACTAATAATTTTAAGTAAAAGGTAACCCAGTTAAATTGAAACAGTTGGGTAGCAAAGGGAATACAAAGAGTGTGTAAGTTACAACGACAGGTAGTGGGGACCTTCTCTGTTACCGTGCTGGAGTGCAAATCTGCACTGTGAGCATGAAGTTACATAGGAATTTCAGTCCAATATTGAAATAAAGTGACCAGAGGTCTTTTGAGAAGTCACTAATCTGAACATTTTAAATGAGACATAAAACTGCAGCTGGGACAAGCAACTTTTCACATCTCTGCAGGGGCTTGAAATGTAGCAGTGTTTTTCAGGCAGAACACAAGTCACATGTTGGTACCTACCTTAAAGAAAAGCAGAAAGGTGAGATACTCTAGAGGACACCTGCCAACAGTACAGAAACACCTCAGGAAAACATGAAGAACTAGAAAACAAACAGTACAAGAATTAGAAAATGCAGAACACAACCACTACCAGGGAATGAAAAAGACCTGAACATAACATCTGGATCATTCTCGGCAGCATCTTCTTCCCCCAGCATGCTACCCAAAACCTGCCAAGCCACACTGCAGGGCAGCACAGCTTCCATGCCTGTGCCTGCTCACAGCCTACTGAGGTTTCAGTGCACAAAGCTCCACCTAGTGAGGGGACAGGCTGTACTACACCTTCAGCATCCAAGGTAAGTATGGATGGACTCCAGACACAAAAAAAGTCTGGAAGCTAACAAACCCTTTAGCTATGCTGCCTCAGTGTTGATAATCCATCACACACACACTCAAAAGTCCCTTCAGACCAGAGTACAGGCTATGTCCAGAAACATTTTCTTCCAGCATCACCTCGCTGAAGTGACTTTGTAAGAATGTCACTGAAGTGCCATCACTTGGCTTTCATCAGCTGGCTGCTGCTCACCTCTCCCTCGCAAAGGACTGACCTGAAATTCTCTGACTTCACTGGAACTCCAACTTCAAACCAACATCCTCTTTCTGATGATCAAAACAAATACACCACTAGTGCTGTATGTCCAAAAGTTTTAATACATGGTCTTCACTGTTCAGAAAAGTTATGGCATTAAATTCTAATACATAAATTTATCTGAATTTTAAAAAATCATTTTTCATAATTTTGTCACAGCAGCTAAAGGAAACCAGATTTTTATATGCAGTTGTCTCAAAAAAAAACCAATATTAGTTCTTTCTCAAATTAGCAGAACTGTAGTTTATTCAGTAGTTACTGCAAATATAATTCAGTAGTTACTGCAAATCCCAACTTGAACAACACTATGGCCACAAGTGTACAGCTCAGGAAAAGGAAAGTGTCATTCCAAAACTGAAATTTATTAAATTATGACTCAGCATACACTGATTCTTCTCTGTTAACCAAGTTAACATAACTGTTTAGTTTAATTCCACACCATTTTCTTTATGTTAGTATTTTTCTTTTATGAGGACTTAATTAGAGTCACAAGTTACAAAATATCAATGCCACTTATAGCAGTTTACACAACACACACCTGTTTGAATTGTGACAGACACAAGAACATTATGTTTGATGACCCAAATGAAAAGATTCCCTGATGCATTAAAACCAACATCAATGAAAGCCCACTGCTCCATGGATGACAGCAGAGACAAAATCAGTAGGCTCAGTGAGCCATAAATAGACTGATGAAGGGCTCAGTGACAGAGGCATAACAGAGCATGTGGCAGAATTACATTCTACATATCATCCTCTGAGAAGGGTAAGCTGTGCTACACCAGCTCACAATAGAAGCATGAACAGGGCTCTCCTCCTTTTCATTCTCATGTTAATGCTTGGGAGTTGGGAAACTACAATTCAGCTTCTTGCATAAAATCCCCAAGCATCACAATAATCAGTCTAGAGTTCCAGATCTAACCCTTCTCTTGCAAACACACACACAAAGATAAGGCTCATCTGTATTTATTCTGCTTTCTTCAGCTGTTAAATAAAAAGAAATATACTCATGTTCACAGAAAAAAAAGCCGTCTCTTCTCCCTCTCCTCCAAAATACCCATCACCACAGACAGCTCTCATTTATAATTCACTTGAACGTATTTTTCAGATTAGGTTTCCCACTTTAAACAGATGACAGAGGTTATATTACTTTGCTATACTTCACTAGGTGCTGATATCAAAAACAGTTCACTACTGAAATAACACCAATAGGACTCTCTCTCTCTTTGACAGAACATGTTACACAAGTTCTAACTCACTGTCCCTGTCCCTTAAAATAAAAGTAGAGTTATTTCACTGGTTTTCAATCAATGCAAGCTGGGAGCAACAAGTTACCCTTTAAAAACATTTTGTCTGACTTTTTTTGTGAGTTGCTAGCAAAAGGCCCAAACACTGAAAATCAAGTGAGCAGAGACAATAGGATGCTTTGCAAAATCTGACAGCTCAAAAGGCATCCAAAGAGCAAGAGAACAAAACCCAGCCACTGTGGAAACCGCACTGAACTAGCACTATGAAAATAGGGAGAAATTAAGAAGCTTCAGTATAAGTTACACAAAATGTTTTACTAGTGATACCTTTTGTTTGTTCAGGCAGTCACAAGGCATTCATTACCATGATACAAACTGCAAAAGTTTTAATTTGAAAGTGTTACAGGAATATTCCAGTTAAGGACACTTTTTTAGGGACTGATCACAAGGTCCCTTAGCTGTAACATGATTTTCTCACAACCAAGAAAGTTTACACAGAAGCGGAAAAAGTAAACAGCTTAGAAGTTGAAGCTGACAGCTTTCCAAAGCCAGCCTTGACACAAGACTTGGCTTATTTTATTCTCACAGACATACACTGCATGAGACAGCCAACACCATTCAATCCAAACATAAGAGCATTTGTATAAACTTTCCCCATCAACATTAAAATTGCCAACCAAATCCTTGTGATTTCTGCAAAGAAGATAGTTCTTCTTGCTTATTGCTGTATTACAGGAAATGATGCTAGTTCTTGCACGAGACAGTGTATATTTCAACGTTCACATCTCTTACAAAAAGCCTCACAGTCTCTTCATCAGGTGCTGCTTCTGTTCTGTACAGCAAAACTAGCATTCCATTTCTTCCAAATGAAACAGTCCCTTCTGTCCCTGTCCTGCATGTCCCAAGAGCATTTATGCCTCTTCACTATGGTTCCAACCAGGAGACAACAACATAATGCATTTGTGACAGCACCTCAAGCAACAGTGCACGCTTCATTAAATGGATGTGACCCCAATTAGATCCATGAGAAAACATGGAAGAGGAACACAAAGAGGAAGGGAAGCAATTTATTCTCACTTCTTTTGAAGCGAACAAATGGTTCTGACAGCAGGTTTGTTTTCAGACAGCTATAACTTAGGCTGACAGGCCAGCTTATTTAATAGAAGAAGCCCCTTCACACAAACACCAGAACCTATATTAAAAACATTTTTTTTTCAATCTTCCTCTGAAATGAATGAAGATAATCTCAATGTTAAAGAAAAGTCTGCATTGCTACCACAAAAATCACATTGTGCAAATCCATGTCATTTATCTGCAGTGCTGAGTCACATGTGGATGGTGGATGTCCCTTACTGAATACCACACCCTGGGAATGCTTCAGCACTTCCCCTCCTACCAGAACACTGCCTTAAAAAAGAACTGCTACAGTGACATGATGAGAATTGATCTTTTCCTGCCATCTGCTGTATATGTATATAAGACTTTCACAAACAATCGGCCAAAATTTGTGTATTACAGTTATTTCCCAAGTTACAAATACTACACAAGCCCTTCATACAGGATATGCTGTCCAAGGACACGTGACCTCCACCTTCTCACTTCCCTACATGCCATCCACCAAGTAAAGCATTGCATGCTTGCAGGCATTGATTCAAAGTCTTCAGCTTCTGGAATGCAGCAGATAAGAGTTCTGCATCTTTCAGGGACTCAAAAACTCGTTTAGTTCATCTGCTCAATCTACATCTTCAGTAAGTGCTGCCACCTTGTTCCCAGGAACAGTTAGGTTCACTTCACACCACAGAGGTGGTACTTTCCGGATTTACACGCATCAATCTTGAGGCATTTCTCAGATCCTGTAGCTGCTTGGCTGGCTTTCCAACTCCTTCCTCGAACCTTTTTTCCACAACAGGAAGGACAGTTTCATACAGGAAAGAGGCATTCTGCCTAATGAATGCTTTTTTCTCAGGGTCCTGTTCACACCGTAAACTGTAATCGACATGCTGGACAGCCACCAGGATGATTTCCATGAGACTCTCCAGGAGAACCATGTGCAGCTCTGGAAAGTAAAGCTTTAACGCTTCCTCCAAGAAGGCCATAGTCTGCTTAGTGAAAGCTACTACAGTGTAACTGAGGTTGACCCAGCAGTCATCACCCGTGTATTGGTCAAAATTGCCCACCCCACAGCTCCTCATCTCCTCCCTGAGCTTCCCCAGCGCCTCCGGAGTCATCAGGTTCATCTTTCTCCACATCTCCTCAG
The DNA here is from genome assembly GCA_013399945.1 of Ploceus nigricollis. Taxonomy (NCBI): domain Eukaryota; kingdom Metazoa; phylum Chordata; class Aves; order Passeriformes; family Ploceidae; genus Ploceus; species Ploceus nigricollis. Next base: position 287,258 of record VXBC01011634.1, read on the forward strand.
AGTTGCGGTGCTTGGTGGCCTCGATGATGATGTCCTTGTAGCTCTGTAAAGCACCTTTGATATCCTTTACCAGGAGGGCGTGAATGATGAAGGTGAGATCCAGTCCAATCTCGCTCAGCTGCTTGCAGTGCTCTTTAGCCACCTGGGATTACAAAGAAAAGCAAAGATTGTTATTACTGTTATTACTGCAGGCTCCCTTTACATCTTACACGTTTATCAAATTTATCTCAGAAAACTGATTAGAGTTACTCATACTTATTTCTCGTGCTTTAAGAATCTCATTAATGAGAAATTAATAACTGAAAGATACACCCTGGCTGTCAAAAATACTCTGGACAATTACACTATGTAACCCACATGCATAAGCTTTTTTTCCCCCCCTTCCAGTTAGCAGCTGAAAGAAAGCATAACCTGAGAAAGTTAGTCTTGCAAAAAAAGTATGAAAATGTAGCTAAGGACAGCCTTGGAAAACAAAGAGAAAGTTTTGAAGTACTTATAATTCAGGTGTAGCTTATGTAAATTTTAGGACCTCCTACTAGTTAAAGGCAAATTAAGAATCAACACATTTTGCATTCCTGATAAAGGCAGGGTTTTCCTTGACATGTATTATAACCTTAAGGCTTTCCTCTGTTAAACTGAAAAAAACCCAAACAAACCTCGAATGAATATTAATCTTTCAACGCAGGAAACCTCTCTGGAGACCCACACAAGTGTCAACAACTAAACTAGAGTTAAAAAAGAGACTTTAAAGCTTTGAAGCCTTTGTTTCAGCTGCTGTGCCCCACCACCCCCCTCTTTGGACTCTCCTACCTTGACACACTCTGCCGCAGTTGACAAACTCTCTTTGCTATCGAATACTTGCTTACTGAAGGCATCTACAAACATCCTCATGGACGAGCGGGCCCAGACAACAAAGGCCGAGTAGCAGCCGTTGTTGCCGGCGAAGTCCGTCTCAAACTCCCTGGCCGTCTCCAGGAGGCTGGTGAAGAAGACATGGCAGAGCTTGTGGATGTAGAGCAGCGTGGCGCCCTCGATGCGCAGCTGCCGGATGGCCGTCTGCACCGCGGCTGCCCGGTTCTTCAGGAACAGCTCGCAGGCCTTGGTGGACTGGCCCAGGCGAATGAGCTGGGACACGGCTCGGCGGGTGGCCCGCGGCCCTCCTCGCAGCGAGCGGTCTGGAGACAGCTCGAACACCAGCACATCTGTGAGCTGCCGGACGCGCTCATCCACCTTGGCCCGCAGCTCCTTCACGGGCTGGCTCACAGGCTTGTCCGCCAGGTACTCGTTCAGTTTATCCAAGAGGTCCACCGCCCCCTCGAAGTCCCGCTGAGCAATGCAGACGTCCAGGTCCTCGGGCAGCTCCTGGATCCACTCAAGTGAGAGGTCAACAACCTCCTCCTCAGCGGAGGGCTCATCCTCCTCCTCCTCGTCCTCATCCTCGTCGAAGGGGTTGGTGGATTCGGGGGGCGTTGGGGCGGGCCGGGGCAGGGCCTCCTGCTCCAGGCGCCGCTTCTCGCTGA
>VXBC01011634.1:289694-307898 GCA_013399945.1 Ploceus nigricollis
GCGCCGCTTCTCGCTGAGGGCACGGTTGCGCTTGGTCTCCTCCAGCACCTCCAGCCACTCCTTCTTGATCTTGGCGTTCTCAGCCTGGAAGATGCGGCTCTCGGGGAACATGAGCAGTTTGAACATGTCCTTCATAGGCGGGTTGTCCTTGACGTTGACCACGGCCAGCCCGTCGAGGGGGTACAGGGCGTCGTAGCGGTAGGCGCCGCGGCGGTTGGGCAGGGCGGTGGCCACGAGCAGGCAGTCGTTCATGAGGAAGGCGTGCACCCGCTGGATCTGCGCCATGTGGTCGGCGTCGTACTCCACCAGGTCGCCGTTGTAGACCAGGTACTTGCCAGGGCTCTCGGGCAGGAGGTCGCGGCAGCCCTCCACCTTCTCCAGGAGGGTGGTGAGAGTGCGCTGCCGCCCCTCCTCGTTGGCCGCCGCATCCTTGGCCGACAGCGGCAGGAAGGGGTCGGCGGCGGCGGCGCGGCGGGCGCCCAGCGCGGGGTCGTCGCGGTCGGCCTGGAGGAGCAGGGCCTGGGTGACGGCCTCCATGATGCCCTTCTGCTCGGTGAGGATGTGGCTGAGCTGGTACATCTCGCTCTCCAGGTAGCTGATCTCCCGCGCCGTCTCGATGAACTGCCGGTAATTTTGGTAGACATTGCGCTTCAGGCTCTGCGCCGTCTCCTCGCTCAGCGCCTGGATGCGCTGCCGGTGCTCCTGCAGGTCTCGGTCCCCGTCCGACTGCTGCGACAGCTGCTTCACGTACTCCCCCGCCGCGAAGCCGCCCGACTCCAGCTGNAGGCGGCGGCGGCAGCGGCGCCAGCAGCAGCGACAGCAGCAGCAAAGCGCCCCGATGTCTCTCCGTACCGCTCGTCCCTCCGCCCGCTGTCGGTGGTGGACGAGGCGTGGGAGCTGCTGGACCCCAGCCCCGACGTGCATGGCTTGTTCGTGCACTTCAACCAGACGCTCTTCTGGGGCAAACTGGAGGCTGTCACGGTGTCCTGGAGCCCCCGCATGACCAGGTGCGGCACCGGGGGGTGTGGGGCCGAGCGCGGCCAAGCTCCCGGAGCTGCCCTGCCCCGGGGGCCGGGGGTGTCCGGGGGCGGTCGGCAGGGCCGGGCAGGCGGCGGGCAGGCCGATCCTTTTGTTTCGGGAGCTGCCCGCCGTGCCTCCGCCGGCCCCGGCAGCGTGCGGCTGCGAGTGCCGGGGCGGAGCTGTCACTTGTCACTCCATGCTGCTCCTCGCTGTGTCCCGCTAGCGCCGTGCTGGTGCCATGGCTTCTCTTCCCGGGCACTTGGATGTTCCGCATCTCCGGCAGAGCCCGTACGGCGGGACATGATTTGGTCGCTGTCGTTGTCTCCCTTGCCTTGTTTCTGTCGTCCCTAGCAGCCATCAATGGCATTCCGTGGGGTGCTGGCAAGCTGGAGGGATGTTAAAATGGAAGAAATTACTTGGTCTTAGATGGTGTGTGTGGAAACCTCACGTACTTGTGTTGCTGCTCTGGTTCTCAGTCTTTATAATAGTTTTACTGCACGGCAGAAAGGCAAATATGAACCAGTAATAGTATATTAGAAAAATTTAGAATGGGCTAGGAAAGTGAATGTAGAAGAACTCTGAGGTTAAACAAACCCAGGAATCTTTGAAGTGCAGGCTGCAGTTCTGCAGCACATGCAGTTGCTGGCGTCTGGAGTCCGGCCACCTCTTATCCTCTGCTGACTGCGGTATTCTTTAGACATTTGGAAATAGTTGGATATTGCACTGCTAGAGGGCTAACTCAGTAGGACTAACACAGACAAAAAAGTGGTGTTTACGGGATTAGTGCACAGAAGTGGAGGTATATGTGTGTTCGGTATGAACCAAAAGTTGATGAAGGGTAGGGAGTGAAATTGAAACAACTGGCAATTAAGTCAGCGTTTGCTGCTGTGGATCTCCAGCCTCCGTGCAGTGTATTTTAATTAATCACAAGTTCTAAAGGAAACATTCTTCTGCCTTCAAAACAGATTTTTCTACTCTAAGGAACTTGTGGATTTTTTTTCCTTTGTTTAACGATGCTGAGTTTTTCAAGTAACTACTCAAAGTGATTTTATTCCATGTTCTGAGTGACTTAGTATGTGTTTACAGGGGATGGCATCTTAACTTAAATTCTCCGTTTTCTTCATGTGCTACAGAAACAAATAGATCTTCATGTTTTCTTTCTTCTTTTCCTTTCAGCTCTGCTGGTATCTGTTCATATCATGAAAGAAGTGGGTTGTGTTCCATTCGTCTCAGTGAGCCGCTTCTAAAGTTACGGCCAAGGAAGGATCTTGTGGAGGTATTTGAACATGGCTTATGAATCTGCACATAAAGTGTATTGTGCCCACCCCCCACTTCATACAAACATTTTAGATTTCATAGTGGGATTCTTTTATGCAGTAACTTATAGGTCATAAAATAGTGGTGGCTTGTGTTGCAGTACCACGGTAATCTTTAGTTTTATGTTTCCAAGTGGGCAACTCCAAGTAGAAGTCTAAACTCACTAGTTTATTTTATTGACTTTATATAGAGAAAAAAACACCCCAAGTTTTTAACTCCGAAATGATCCTTTAATATTCAAACCAAACATGGACTGTGGTTTCAGAAGGGCCAACAGCAGAAAATAAGGATGTAGGATATGACTCAACATGACATTTTATTGCTTATTGGGCCTCTGCCAGAGCTGCTGCTTTGAGCTGGCTGAACATTCAGATTTGCCTAACAACAGAAATGCTGTCGAGTTTCAGCTTGCTCAAAAGTGGCTCTTTTTGGGGTATGTGTAGGGAATGATATCTTTAAAGATGTGATTTAAGTTTGAGGATTATTTCTCCTTTTTGGAATGCCGCTTATCGGAGTGATATTAGGCAGCATGTTTTAGTGATGTGGGAATAGGAGTAATTTGGTTTGATAGATCAAAGTATTATGTTTTTATGACCCAGACTGAGTATGTCAATAATCAAAGATAAGATCAGTAACCACAATCAATGTAGAAGAGTAAAATACTTGCAGCTTAATCATGAAACTGGAAATGCAATGTTTTTCAGTGACTATCTAATGGTTGCATCATTTCAGACACTGTTGCACGAAATGATCCATGCCCTGCTCTTTGTTACTCATAACTACAAAGATCGTGAGTCTCATGGACCGGAGTTCTGCAAGCACATGCGTCGCATTAATCTCTTGACTGGAGCCAATGTCACAGTAAGAATAATTCTCTTCACCTGATTTAATAGAGCTTTCTTCCTGATTTGCTGTTTTAGTTGACTGGTGCAGAATAAATAATAAATGTTTTTGTTAGACACTCCACAGTTGGTACCAATACAAATTTGCATCCAAGTGTGTGCTAGTTGCATAGTTATTTGTTGGGGATGGTGGTGGGAACAGGTTGAGGAAGATATGGTGAGTTGTTAGTCATGTAATTTTCAGGTATGTTCTCTGTAAGAATTTTTCTTTAAGCTTTTGTGGTAAAATAGAAAGAGCTTAAATGGTAGCAGGGACAGAAATGCTCCATGTGAAGAGCAGTCAAGATTTATGTCAATAGAGGATAATGATATTTATGTCAATATTTAAAAATAATGTGTCTAATAAGATCAATTAAGGTAATAACTGAAAGGAGAATACAATACTGGTATTGTTTGCAATGCATTCTAAACAGTTCATCTTCTAGGTGAAATTGTAGATAGATTTCCAAAACGATTTTATTGCAGTTCCAACAAGATAACCAGGACATATTCCTACACTTCCTATCTTTTTTTTTAAAGCTTTGTTTTAATGGTAGCTAAATGTTGATCAAATTTTACTCAGGTCTAGCTCTTTTAACTGCTAATATAAAAATCACAGCAGTAGTGGAAGGAATTTAATGGAAATAGATTTTTAAAAAAATATTATAGAGCTAGTGATATAAAATTTGTAACTTCCTGAATGACTGTTTTTTTGTGGATTTTTTTTTGTTGTTTTTTTAACGTAGATCTATCACAATTTTTATGATGAGATTAATTTGTACCGCCAGCACTGGTGGCGATGCAATGGCCCCTGCCAAAACAGAGCACCTTACTTTGGATATGTGAAGCGCTCAATGAACAGAGCACCCTCTGCACATGACTTCTGGTGGGATGAACATCAAAGGACGTGTGGGGGCACGTTCACAAAAGTGAAAGAGCCAGAGAAATTCTCAGAGAAGTCCAAGCAGAAAACTCAGACAGCAAAACCTGACCATTTCAAGTCAACTAACAAAGGTATTTTATGATTTTTTTTTTTCTTTTCCGAACTGATTTTTGTCCAGACATTTTCTTGAATGAATATGGACCAAACACTACATAAGCTTGGTTTAGATGTTACTGTTACATAGCCGAAGAACAGGGCCTGTTTGTTTGTGCACTTCTAGGCTGCTCCTCACCTGAATTGTCTACAAAAAGTTTAGTTTGATGCATTATTTTCAAGCAGCAGCTTTTTTTGTGTGAAGCACCTCAAATAATAGGCCCATGATTTTTTAATGAAAAAATTATTAACTTATTTTTCAATCTGATTTTGCAGGCAAGACACAAATGCAGGGTAATTGGAAAGACCTGACTCCTTTTAGTGGAACGGGATATCGGCTTGGTGGAGGAGACGGTGTACTTTCAGAGAAAAACACAAATGCCAGCAGCTCCACTGCAAACAGTGAAGCACATGGCTCACTGCATCATTCAGCAGTAAGGAAAACACCAATCCCTAAAAATGAGATAAAACTGGAAAAATTACCCCATGGCAGCATCTTTCCGCTTCGTACCAATGGCGCCAGTGAGAAGAGCAGCTTAGCTTTAAAGCGTGAGTTTCCGAAACTCTCTGCTGCTAATACAGAAGATGACGAGAACGACTGGGGATTGCCTGCCAGGATGGCTCGTGTTGCTGAAGAAACATCAAGCCAAGGCTCACCAGCTGGCAAGAGGGCTGTGCCATCTTCTACCTGGTCACCAAAACGAATTTGTTTGGAGCAGACCCCAAGAGCTCAGGGTCCATGTGAGAATAAAAGCTTAGAATATGGTAATACACTGCAGCAATGGCCAAAAAAGGAAGACAAAACTGCCTTCGAAAAGTATTTCAACAAAAAGGGGGGTACTGATGTCACTATAACTACAAAAAACAGAGTTGAATTTACACAGTCCTCTGCAAGTCCTAGCAATCCTGTGAGGCAGGAGAGAAGAGTCACTTGTCCTGTTTGTGAGACTGACGTTTTGGAATCTAAAATAAATGAACATCTTGATTCTTGTCTGTCGTAGAACAGAAGAAATTTTCTTAAAAAGATAAACCAGCGCTGGAAACGTTGTTTGAAAGGTAATTTTTGCTCAGGGTTTGCTTAGCTGTGGTTAAACTCCGTGTGCCTGTTCTGAAATGGAATTTAAAATGTAGCTGACCTCCATATCCTCACACTAGTAAGTAAAAATTGTGTGGAATGCTGCTAGGAATACTGGTAAAGACTGTTCCTGGACATGTCCTAAAAGCTTTCATGATTTCCCAGTTAAACTTCCTTCAAGTGCTATACAGGACAAATTAGGATTAAAGTGACATTCCCTGCCAGTCTTTATTTTGCTTCTTCTGGAAGGCAGCCACGTTTGTGGTTAGCAGGCCAGTCAGTTGAGTACTAAAGCCATTGTGCCATGAAAAGTTATGAGTGCCAGGCACATGTGTTTTCTATGTGCGCTCCCTGAAAGTTCTCTTGCTGCACTAAGGTATGCACTGGGTTAAGCATTAAACAGTGCGATTCCTTACAATCAGTAGAACTGATTGTATGTTTGCTTAAACATAAAAATTGTTTTATATAAATAACTTTTAAGCAAAATTGTTTTATATCTTGTTACTGTAATTTTAAATGGCTGTTCATGTTTACAGTATTACTGCTGCTCTCTTAACTCATTTTAAATGCTTCCTAGTTTTAAAAATATTGACACTACAGAAGTTTAATGTAAATTACTTTGTTCTTGCATACTCTGAATAAATTGTTACTGAAGTTTAAATTTCCACTAAGCCTGGCCATTTTGTGTCACTTACCAGTGGGTTCACCTGTATAGAACAGTCTTGTTTATTAGAGCCTTTCTGTATTAACACTCTTCCCTCTTAAATTTCCCTGTAAAAACAGGTGCTGGTGAATATAGATTGCATCAACTGCTACTTTCTCCATCCTGTTTTTAAAACAGTTTCATTATTGTTGCACTTCTGTGAAAAATTTTATGAATACTGATAGCAAAACTTGCTTTGCCATGTTAATTTTCCATACTTCCTTCTTAAAGCTGCAGCCATCTATCAGTGTTTCCAGTGATACTTGACATTTTCAAGGACAGGACTACCAAGAAATATTTGTATTATCTTACATTTTTAAGATGAGGGTGAGAGTTGCACCACAAAGCATCTCACATCATTAAGCATTTTTGAGATATTTCCATTAAAATTGCTCTCTGCAGTTTCCTCATTTGTCTTTCCTACTGTGACAGATGTGAGTAAACGAGAAGGATTGTGGGTGTTGTTAAATGTGGGGATTTTTCCTAATGTCTTATTTTACTTCTGAATTTGAATGACAAACAGAAAACAAATTAAGAATTTAGTGAATAGTGTAGCCTGTTGAGGGAGGGGGGAACTTAAGCTGTAGGCAAGTCTGTCCCTCATATACATGCCCTAAAATAGATCATTGTCCAAACAATTGAGCAATTCTGGATTATCTATGGAAAAATAGCACCTCTGTCATGTGTTTTTACAAGGAAGTATTCTAAGACTAGGATCTCTTTTATCCAGAGAGGAAGGCTTTGCAGTTACTATTTATTGCAGGCTGTTATTAATGGGTCATGGCCACCTTCATTTTGGGTATGTTACTACAAATGCTGTTTCTGTAAAATGTTGTGCTTGAATACAGAGTCCTGCCCACAAGGATAACAAGGACTACCAGTATGTTTTTTAAGTATGCTGTTCAGTTTGGGTCAAAGATGAGAAATTTCATCCCTTCTATCAGTTGTCTTTGTCCTTGAGTGAGTTTAGATACTGCCTGGAGCAACACAAGCTGTCAGTATTGAGCCTTGAACAAACACACTTCACTGAAATGCAGCGTAAGTTGCCTGAATGGAAATTTGAGAAACAAGTTAATAGACTCAATTTCTGAGGCAAAGCAGCTATGAAGGAGGGTCAAGCGTGTGTGTGCATTTTGTCAATAGAAAGTTCTGCAAACGAAAGGAAAAAGCCATCTCGTTTTGTGGTGACCTACTAGGATTGCTCTGGATAATTCAGAGAGGAGTTCCAGAGGTTAAAACTACCTAAGTGGGGGTTACTTGGCCCTTTCATTATTATCATAAGAGACTGCTCTTCAGTTGCCTTGAAACTGGTTATCAGGCAAGAAATCTTGAAGGTCGCATATTAGCAAGTATTTTTTACTTTATAGAAATGTTATCTAATGATAACATTATTAATACTTGAGTTCTGATGAAGCAGTGGGAAGAATTTTTCTCAGGGCTACTAAAATGTATCAGTATCTTGCAAGAAGATATGCAATATAAATAGTCTGTTTTAGAACATATTTTGACAGCAATAGTGTGCATTCGTGTCTCCTTTAGTCCAACCTCTATTTGTTTTCACCTGGCATATGTGGGTCACATGGGAGAAGTGTATTCTCACAGCCAGTTCAACCCTAATGCCTGTGCATAAGCTGATGAGGAGGCTATTTACATCTAGGTGGAAGCAGGCCCCTCAGGCAGGACAGGCCCTGCTGCTCAGAGTGTGGGATCAGGAACCTGTTACCTGAGCCCCCTTTCTAGGAACATTTTCCAAGAGAACAACCAGAGAAATATTGCTCATTTGGAACAGGCTGTGCTACCTGCCTCTGGGCCAATGCAGTGGAGGTCAGCAGGTAATAATCTAGTACAAAATTAAATGCTAGAGAGGGCTTAGTCATAACTGGACAAGAAGTGAATAATAATTCCTGAGGTGCAAAGTAGCTATTCAAACTTCCCTTGGTGCAGCAGGAGGACACTAAATGGCTTGTGAGGGGTTTCATCTTCGTGCATTCTTCTGGAGCCCCTCAGTTCTCCTGCATTTTCTATACACACAGCATCTCTTCAAGTAAAGCAAGATACACTTTACTGAAGGGTTAACAACAAGAAGGAATCAACAAGAAGTTTCTGAGGAAAAAGACTGATGGACATCTCTTCCAAGTGAGTGGAGCAATCCATGGTGATGGTGGGATGATGCAGACTGCTCTGGCTGGAGAATGTTAAGAAACTGCCACCACAGCAGTTTGCCTCACCACTGCTGGGTCTGGTCATCCTAGAACACCATGTCTCTGCCTTTTGTCGAATCTTGTCACCTTAAATTGAAAGGCCACTAAAAAGGTTACACCTGGCCTACATTGCCCTATGAGCATGTTTGTTGCAGCCTGACGCGGTGAAGGCAGCAGTGCAACTGCTGGTCTCCAGCAGCTGCTCCCTAACAGATAGCCAGCATTCATCAGTTTTACACTCCAAACTGAAATACCCAAGTTCTTACTTGCATCTGGATTATTACAGCTGTCTTGAAGCCTTGGGATTTAAAGAAACTATTTTAAAAAATATGAATGTAAAGACTCTGCATAAAAATTACCCTTGAAGTGTGGTTTGTGGGTAGAGAGGCCATGAAAGAGACTTGCATTTCACTATATGTGAAAATATGTGTGTGTGATTTCATGGACTCGTGTATGGAAAAAAAAGCCAAGACCCCAGGAGCTTTGGGATCCTTCAACAGGCCGTTAGGTGGCACTCCTTGCACATAAGGGATTCTTATTTCGTCCTCTCTAACCTGTGCGGGAAGAGAACAGAGTGCAGGATTGCAGGCTCGTATTTCGCCTACACTGCACTCCAGGCTGAACGTGGACCAGCAGCAGCCCTGACAGGACCACAAACAAGCTAAAGGAGGAGGTATAGTGGTGGTGGGGGGAAAATATCTGCAACTAGCTGGGAAATGAAAAGTAAATATACAGCTAACTAGATTCTGTGAGTGATTCTTTAACTTTGCTGCAAGAAGGACTGGGAAGATGAGAGAGTAGCTCATTTTTCCAGTTTAGGGCTCAGGAGTAAGCTCAAAGGCATCCTTTTGTGGGTTACAGATACCACACTGCTTGCATCCGTTGCAGTGACAAAGCTAATTTTCTGTCACTGTTTGGCATCAAGACAGCTCTGCAAGAGATGCAGGACAGAGTTTTAGGAAGTCAGAGGAGTTTATAAAACACAAAACTCGTGTGCCTTGGCTAAGCCAGGGAACCAGAGGGGTATAACAGGCCCCGGGAAGGGTAGTAGTGTACTACAGGTGTGAAAGCTTAAATGGAATGTGGCCATGGCCTTAATTCCTGTTTCCTTTTAGCTTCTGCCAGGCCAGGCTGCTTTAAGACTAGATTAAATTTCTAAGCAGGTGCAGCAGCTTGGCCTCAATAGCTCACCCTGTCTTTGTTCCATCCATCAACCTTTCATTTACATAATTTCACCTGCTTTTTTGCCTTAGCATGTCTTGGACGTGCCATTTCCTAAACTGTATAACAAAGAATTTTTGAAGGGGCAAAACCCAACTAGTCAAGTATTTGGTTTCACCATTGCTTAATTTAAAAGCAGAGATTGCTTTATTTTTCTTTAACTGATGTCAATCCCTGGATCATAGTTTTTGTGTTTACTGCAAGTCCCTTCTCTTCAGAGAGCTGTCACTAGCAGTGTAAAACGTCTGGGGCAAGATATGGGCTAGAGCTCAGTGGAAGGCCTTATCAGGTGCAGGATATGAGCTATAGGAATATGGTTTAGTTGGAGGTTTTAATTCTTCTTGTGGCTTCAGTAAGCAATTTACAATGGCAGGAATGGCCATAGGGCCTCTCTGCTCTTACCCCACTTTCTCCCCACTGCTTTGCTGCCCTGCCTTTGTCTTCCTACTGACACTGGTCTCTTCCCTGGAGCATCCCAGTAACGATTCGCTTTCTTCCCCAAAGGATCCCCTCGGTGGGTGTGCTGCCACTGATCCGTAAGCAGTTTTTGATTCGCTGGGAAGGTGTTGTGTTTGGAGGCAGGCACAAAGCTGAAGTGCGAGTGACTCACTAGGAAGGTGATCTGCAGATGCCCGTGCAGCCTCTGCAGGGTGGGACAGGGCCTGGCTGCAGCACCAACAGCAAGAAAAGATCCCTGGTGTGTCACAGGACCACAGAGCTGGGCACGGGCTCCTCCGGGTACTGCGGCTCTGGAAGGACATGGCACAGATCTGGGCTCTTCTGGCAGATGGCAAACAGAAATATATTCAAAGGGAAGAGTCATCCTGAGGATAAGCCAGCACCCCAGGGGCTTCAGAGAGGACGGCACCTGTACCAGGTAGAGAATGGATAGCTGCAAGTAAGGGACTCTGTTCCTAAATCTGCTGTGTTCCCCAGGATATGCTGCTAAGAATCCTTTGGGTTGTTCCTTTGATTTACATTTAGCAGTACCTAGATGGGAAATTTAATTTAAAGAAGAGAAAAAAATTTTCTTTCAGCAAGGGTGGCTGAACATGGGAACAGGGTTTCTGCAGAGGTTGAGGAGTTTCTTCTTCCACCCTTGAAGAAACTCAAATCCCAGCTGGACATGGTCTTAGGCAGCCAGATTTGGGTGACCTTGTTAAAGGGCCGGAGAGCTGGACCTTCAGGTGCCCCTTCCCACATAAACAGCCCTGGGTTTCCACCTAACAACCCCAGGAGCACTTTAGGTCAAATTGAAATTACAGCTGAAGGCAATTAAGGTCCACCTGCTTGCCCTTGCCCTGGTATATCCCAGAGGTGCTCACATCATTTCTGACCTTCAGCTGATTTCCAGCTGTGCATTTCTTCCTCTCCCTGCAAGGCTTGGCATGGGCAGCTCCCATCACTGCCCCCATGCAGACCGTGGGGATGGGGGATAAGTCTCCTGTCACATGCATCAGACACGGGGGGACTTCAGGCAGGAGCTGGCAGGTGCCATGACACAGGGACAGGTACAAGGAAGCTCTGCCCTGCCAAGCCTAATTGCCGAATCCTCTCCAAGTCACGCTGTGGCGGGGAGGATTATCAGCCCTGCAGACAGCACGAATGAAAACTCAGACTTAATTAACTTTGAATGTACCTAGAAGAGATTTAGAATGCCAGAAAAGCATCCCATGAGAGGAAATAGGAGGTACTTCATGCACTGCAAAACCCTAAGTCTACCCAAGCTATCAGGCAGCATTTCCCAGGCAATATGGCAGAGTTAAGACAACTCTTCCAAGAGGTCTCACTGCTGACATTTGGGCTTAGGCTTGGGCCATGAAATGCAATGTTGCTGAAGCGGACATACATCCCAAGTGGTAAGCAACGCCATGACTTTGGAGCAGTTTGCAAGGTGTTACAGACACAAGCATAAAACACAAGCATCCCCTGAAGGAATGGGGAGCCCTCAGTTTGAAGGAAAACACTGAAAATTGTTGCCTTAATGCCACTTTCCTTTCAATCCCTGTACAGGTCCCAGAAATGTTATCTTCTCCAAGACAATTCTGCAGCAGCACACTCCCACCCTAAACCAATGCCTCGCATCTTCAGCTGTGCACGCACTGAACCATACAGAGGCTGCAGTCAGTCCATGCACACCCTGCAGCAGATATGGAGGGAAACACTGCCTTAACTTCTTCAGGAAGAGGAGAGGGATGGGAGGCTCCTGCTGTTGGGCAAGCATCCTCACCCAGCTGTGAATTGTTACAGGATGGGTTGATCCCAGCCCTCAGCATGTTTCCACATGTGGATGTGGGTGTGTGCTGAAGTGACACCATTTTTAGGAGACTGGCAAGTAGATGTCCTGTCCATGAAACCTGCAACAGTTTTTCAGTCTCCTTCTCTCTACCTCTCTTCAACAGAAAGACTACCCAAGCCTGGTGTGAAGCAGTTGCTGGGTGGTCGTTGCATGGTTAAGGGACTCTAAATGCAGTGCCAGGTGAAGGGTATGTCCCATGAACTACCACTGTTCAGCTGTGTCATGTATAACCTCACCACCTCTGCAAAGGACAAGGAGCAATTCAAGGTTAGTTGGCCTCCCAGAGACAGCAGCTTAGCACACAGAGCTTTTGGCAGGCAGCAGCACCAGCCAGAGCCTGTGCTGCCAGCCATGACTTGGTAGCCACGATTCTCAAGGCATTTTGTGCAGCCAGAGCTTGGGTAGCACCTGACCACCTGGAAAGGCAGCCACCAGGCCATGACCAGCTGTCATCTCACAGAAGAAAACCCACCCCAAATGTTTTCCTCAGCCAAGCATGTTATAATTTACTCCAACCCCCACTCAAGGGACACAGCAGGAGAGAAAGGCCTGCAGCTCATTTGACAGCAGGTGGGACAGTGCTGGGGGAGCCCTGGAAGGATGCAAAAGCACTGGGGTAGCAAGGGGCCAGAGAGGCCCCCGGGCACACGTGGGAGCAGAAATAGCAAGTGCAGGTTGGAAGCAGAGCAGTTGCTCTCCAGGCACTCTCACACGAGGAAACGAGCAAATTTTCAAACCTACTGTAAGCACTGGAGTTGTAACAACCCCCATCCCACTTTACCCACTCCTCCATCCCTGCCCCAGTGGATTTTTGTGTCACACAGCATCCTCCCCCTGTAAGAGAGCAGTGTGTCTCTGTCACCTCTGGGACACAAAGAACATGTTTTTCGGCTTTGGGATGAGGCCTTGTCCTGGCTGTGACACAGCACGACTCCCCCGCTCTCTCTCCAGTCCCACGAGCCTGAAACATTTCTGCAGCCCACTCCTGGTGTCCCAGTCCTGGCCACAGCTGGCCCCTCGCTCCCCACCTGCCCTCTTGGATTTTTATTAGCCTTGGGTTTATCATGAAGTATGTGCCCTCCCTCCTCATCTCATTGCATAATGTTTCATGGTTGCACAGCTACAGCAACTCTCAGCTAGATACAGTCATTTCCTAATGTGCTATTTTAAATAAAGGGTTAAAAAATAATAAAAAATCAAACAGCTATAGTGTTCTTTAAGTGCAGGTGGGAAAAAATAAAAGTAGTCAAAGAAGTTTCAAAATTGCTACTTACAGGAGTTCTTCTAGAGACAAGAAATATGTAGGATTGAAGAGAGTTAACTTTGTACAGTTTCTGCTTGCTCATTAAAATATGACTGTGCAGAACACATGCCCAGTACCACATTACTCACTATTATGTTGTGGCTGGGGAAGGGGAAGCGAAGGGAAAATAAATATGCCTAATGTGACAGCTCAAACTTCACCCTTTGCTATCGAGAACACCATCAACTGGACTCTAATCTCAAAAAACAGATTGTTATTACCCACGGCCCTTTGGCAAACATTAGCAGTGTCCACAATCACATTTTCCCCGAGGAAATATTCTCTTTGACATCCAAAGATGTTCTCAAGTGCTCCTATAAAAACAGTTCTGAAGCATCTTTTGGCTCTGGTAACTCACGGTACAGCACTCACCAAAATTTTACTTTTCAGATCTAGGGGTGGTGGCATTTAATTTGTTTCTATAGTGGTTGGTTGATTCACTCCTATCTTACTGCATGAAAAAAATTCTCAGGATTCCAACAGCCATTAATCCAGCCCCAAAATTCTAGTTTCCTTCTGTTCCTTAGAGCTGCCACCATGTCTTCTGCTATAATGCAATCTTTTTTAATAGATTTATAAAGCTCGGTTACATGAAGTAACGTAAGCAAGACACATTTACAACCAAAGTGACTTGTCTTCAGATAGTTTTGAGAGGTTTTTATTCTTGGCTTTTTAGTTGACCCTTGCTTTCTTTAGGTAGCAAAATACAACTCACAACCCAATATGATATTCAGGCACTAGGCTTTTAATTTGTGAGTAGGAGTCAAATCTCTACACTTTAGTTATGATGGCTTCATCTTTTTCCTTTTAAATAAAATAAAATAGAACCACATCAGCCCTTGAAACAAACCCAGGAGAGGAACTGGTTTCACCCTGGCAAACCACACTGACACAGACAGACAAGCCTACAAGGAGCACTGGATATTCAGAATATTCAGAGGTGAAATTTTACTTCCTGTCTGCAACAGTATTTTAAAGAAATAATGGGTTTCAGTTCAGACACTGCCCTGAAGCGTGTGCCTTTTATCACAGCTCGCCTGTGTGTGATCCTGGTAAGTTGTTAGCCCATCTCTGTGTTTTACATCCCTCCCACTCTGATGTGAGGTATGCCCTGCCAACTTTTAGCCATATGGAAAGGATGGTACTGGGCTTAGAGGCTAAACGAGCCAGTCACCACTTCCAGCATTTATCGCCACGTTATATACAAAGGTAGTTACAATAATTTCTCCAGAAGACCCCGTAAACTATTATCATTAGAAGTTTAATCCCAAGCTGCATATTTAATAAGGGAAAAGTCCAACAACCTACTTTTGGAATACAGACAAGGAAACCAGCTCCTAGTTCAAGTAAATTTATAAACATCTCATCTTCAGAGATAAAAATATGCTTGTTTGCAACACACATGCATGAAAAAAAGGATGGATGGGATGCAGCAACTGTCTTTTCTGAGACAAACATATTGTGCATTCTTTTTCCCCACACTTCATGTTCCTCTCAAAGCAGACACCTGTAGTATATTTTAAATTGGACTGTCCTGTATTCCTCATATCCACCCAACATGTTGTATCTTGGTCCCATGTGCCAGTCTCTTCACATCCTACTTTACCATTTCTATTCAACTCATTACTTCCTCCCTCTCCTGCTAAAGACTTGAGCCTATCCCCAACAGGCTGGCAAGTTACATCTCATGTGTCCTTTCCACTTTTAGAGAAAACTCATTTGGGAACTATGAGTTTGGGGTTCTTTTTTCATATTTCAGGAAAGGGATAAATGTTCTGTATATTCACTCAACTTCAAAGCCATCAGGAAAACCTTGATGAAACTCAGGAAGCAGTAGTAAAAGTCAACAGAGCAAATTCTCTGGAACTGGTTTTGTCTGGTAGGAGAGAGGACCTTGAAACCTGCTTCTGTCACCCCTAACAGACAGAGTCAAGCAACTCTGATGCAGCGGATGTTCCAGAGTGAACAGAGCTCCTGTACAAAAAGACTTCGGTGCATGTGCAGCAATTACTTACATTCAAGCTTTACACGTGAAAAAAGAAAAAAAAAAGACAATGGGAGACCCAGGGGACCCCATCCACTCCAAACAGCAGGTGAGATCCAAATCCAGCTAAGACCCATGAATTTCTTCAAAGTCTTTGCTGCTCAGTACTCATAAATTCCTACTAAGTATTTGCAAGAGCATGCAGCTATCTGCATGCCTGCAGGCAAGGTACAAATGTGAGACTCCTGGAGTTTTGTGACTTTGAGTTTGCTCTTGTCACTTGGCATTCTCCCCTCTTCTACAAAGCATTCAGCACAGAAATGGCACTTTTCAGTCTGGCCATACTTACCAGTATGATGGAGATGTGATTTTTCCACTCCTGACCTTGAAGTGGTCAGCAAAGCCAGATGTTTTACCTATGATACAGGCTGTCAGCTCTCAAATCTGCAGATGTCTTTTCTGAGAAACACTTCATTTTCCCTGGTGCAGTGTTTGAATTTACTATGCAAAACAATCCCCCTGCATATTGTGCTCAACAATGTGGTAATTTAAAAAACAAAACAAAACCCAAACCAGGTCTACACAGGCTAGTTGCAAGAAAGGCTTCTTCCTTGTTCAATGTAAAACTAGGATCGGGAAGAGGTACTTTCAAGAGAACTTTTAAGAAGTTATACAGCGTTGAACATGGAAGAACCTTCAAAGCACTTTGCCATCAGCTCAGTGCTGCTGCACTTAGTGTTTCAACCTAAAAAATGCCAAGAACCATCAACTTAGAGCAGAAATGAGCACAACTGGCACCCAAGCGCCTTGAAAGGTGCACTAATGCTGGAGACTCATCTGAAGATCCAGGTAGCTCTTTCAGAACTAGCTGAAGACAGACAAGCACATGTAGGGGGCTTCACAAAAGCTAGAGTGATGTCAGAAGCACAGCCAGACAGCTGTTTCCTTGATAACCATACAGTCACTACAAAGCTCGTCAAAAGAGGAGGAATATTGTGTGCTATCTCTTACAGTTTTGCACCTGCAGACTCTACCATTCTTCTGTCCTCTCTCAAGGGCCCATAATTCATTGGGAACCATTTAAAACTGAGCACATCCCACTAAACCTTACAAATCCTGTTTGAATGTGACTCGTTCTGTACCTCACACACCTGTCAAAAGTGGTGAAAAAACTAGAGCTGACTCTACATCATAATCACTATTCAGAAAGCCTAAAAAGGGTCCTGCTTTTGAGGGAGGAAATCATCAGGAAAATAGTGGCCACACCCAGGTAACTGTAGGCAGTCTAAAGAAAAAACCAGTCCCAGATCCTTCTCCAGAGCAGAAACAGCTCTGATTAAAAAAAAAAACAAACCAACGAAAAAACCACCAAACTGAACCACACTACCAAAAAAAAAAAAAAACCCACCAAAAACACAACAACAAAAAAATAACAAATGCAAACAAAAATCCCAACCAAATACCCACAACACAACAACCAAAATTCCACATACCCCCTTTACCAGGAGGCACTCATAACTTAGTTGCTACAGAGTAGTTTTAAAAGTTACAAAGATTACAAAAAACCACATAGTTTTCAAGAACCTTTATACATCATCTTTTTTAATTAGATTAGCTTTACAAGCAACTTGAGGAGCTCTTTCATAATGAACACTGCTTTTGAAATTACACAACTTTATAGGCAACCTGTAAATGAATCCTGAATTTCTTTGCCTGCTATAGATAAAGGTCTCATATTTCACAGCCAGCTAACGTCATGAATAAAAATAGCATTATGAAGCTTTATTTTTAACCAGGACTAGACACATACAGATCATAAGACAGTTTAAAAAATAGTTTTAAAACAAGGACCTGCTTGGTGATGCTCAAGACTGAATATTCAACCAACATGAAATGAACAGTTTCTAAAGGACATGGAAGAAATGGCTGACCTGATTTGTTGACCCTGTTGTAATGACTTACATGGAGTGAAAAATTAAGCACTTTTTAAACCTGTCTGGCAAGCACAAACCTACAGTGTGATTAGAATTTGATACGCTGTTTAACTGTAGCGGTTTGAATTACAGAGGGACTGAAATGACTTTAAAAGGCTTATGCTTACAAACAAAACCAAACTTCTGTTAAAGGAGTACTAATGAAGATGAAGTAGAAGAGGTGACTTTTTTGCTTGTTTCACTGGTAGCCTAAAAGCACTGCAGACCAGACAGTAATGAAGATTTGCACTCCTTGGCCAGGTTGGCAGAGGCACTTACAGTAAAGGTATCCTGTCTGTTTTACCAGGAAGAAAAGAGGAAAGAGGAAGAGAACTGTACAGGGCAAGAACTTACTAAAAAAAGGAAAAGTGAAATCAAAACAAAACTGGGATATCTGTTGGTTCTCCTAAATGATATACCAATACTGAATTTTTCTCCCCTTCTGTCAGTTTGTTACTAAACAATTAGCTTTTTCATGTTTTACATGAACAATAGTAATGTTTTTAATAAAAAATTACTGAGCTTTCCATAGAAAGGGTCTTTAATTGAATACAAACTATACAGATGCTAAAATTGTCACAAGTTGTAATATATACAGAAATATTTCTGTACACTCACATTGTTTTGGCTAAGTAAGGAAATAAGGGACAGATAGAAAACTGCAGTGGGTAAGGTGAACAACCCCCAAACTCCTGTAAATATGAATGTTGTCTTTGATAAGTTTGCTTTTGTTTTCTCAAGCTTTTAAAGCTCAGGAAAAAAAAGGAAAGAAGAAAAAAAAATCTGTGTCCAAAACATCCATTTCTTAAAAATAAGAATATCACAGTTTCTGCACATCTCACTTTTATTCTGTGATATCCCATCTTCTGGATAAAATAAAAACAATGTAAAAGAAAGCAAATGTTTTCTTACTAAATATATACCTCAGTATTGATCAAAAGGCAGTGCCTTTTTGGGGATATCCTTCAGCAACAGTGAAAATTTAAAGATGTATTATTGCACAAGGAGCCTACAGAGTGATGCACTTCCGCTTCAGTGTGCTGACCACCTCCTTGATACTATATAATAGATCAAGGTGTCAACTTACAGACTGCATGGGACACCAACATTTGAAAAGGAAATTTTAAAAAGTGAATTTTAGATATTCTATTAACTTATATACAAAGGAAAGGGGGGTGGCAAGTATCTTTT
>VXBC01011634.1:311633-340024 GCA_013399945.1 Ploceus nigricollis
CAGTCAATGTGGGTACCTTTAGCATCAACCACTGCCCTGCACTGAGGGACAAAAGAGAGATCAAGTTGCCCCCGTGCTTCAGACTGGGAGCGGCTCCTCTAATAGTCCATAAAAATATTTGTGTATTGATGGTTGTTTCTGTCCCACAACCCTCACCTAATTCCCAAATTAGAACATGGTAGCTTAGCTTGAAAATTACTATTTTCTGACAGCAGGAGGGAACATTAAACTGAAGTACCCAGTCAATCTTCCAGTAACACAGTAGGGTGGTAAGGACAAAGGCAAGTCAGAAGGGTGTAAAGCCACTACAGAGAAATAATGAAGATGGCACCCTCTGGCTAAGTTGGGGCCTGGTTATGGCTCTATGTGCTCCCACCGAGTTCTGCCAAGCACACTCTCAGAAACTTCCCACCTACACACCCAGGAGGGTTTTCTCCAAAATAAGAGGTCAGGCAACACTACAAACTCAGCAACACAGTGGAAGCCTAATCATCCATTAGTAGAAACCACTCTCCTTTTTGTCAGGTCCTAATTCACAGTGTGACTAATTTCTCGTTTCTTGCTAAGATAGGTACCATGCAGTAGAGAGTCCATCACTCCTACCTTGTAGCAAATGCTGGCTGTACTTCATGAGGGTTGCGGCGATCAGACCAGAAGAATAGCAGTCTATCAAATTTGGGTTCAATATCAGCAAATTGGGCTTTACCTTCTGGAAATATCCGAAGGATGCCTCCACTTACCTACAAATGAAATATTTTCAAACAATGCTTGAGAGCCATGTCTCATTGTATTTAAAAATTCTGAATATCACATTTGAAAATATTTCAGACACTTGGAACTGAAACAAAAGCCTTTATCATGTGCTATAGAAATTATGAATCTATGGCTTTTCTGTCAATACATTGCATTTAACAAAATGTTTAACACATTTTTCACAGAGTGATTTCAAAATGCTAAGTGCATTCATGTTTAAGTAAAAGCTGTGAGTTAGATGGGGGGGACTGATGCATAACTATTAGCAAAACAAAAATGGACAAGACTGACTGATATTACACAGGTGGCTAAAAACACCCCGATATAGATGGGAGAAATATTTTATTTCACATCTAAGTTTCACCTTTCCCCATTAAAGAGATTATTTCATTTAACTGTGGCACAAGTTTATGTGCAATTAAAATAAGGAAAGAGTAGGAAACTTCAAACTAAAGCTTGAATCTGTACTACTCATGGTCAATTTAGATCTCTTCCAGGTTTTGTAAACAGTTGAACCTACCTGGGTATGTCTAGAAATAAGCAGAAGTAGGTGGGGTTAATTATATTTAAGTCACATTAACTTCTTCCTACTGATGATGTTGATGTTGTTGAATCTAACTATAGATGGCCACCATAGACCTTCATGTCATAACAGACATAACAATGCAAGTACTAACGAGGCAATTTGATACAAATGACAGGGGCATCTGTGATCTAAGTCAGCAAACAAGTGACAATTTAGATCCATTTCTTCTCCTAAAGAAAGTTTGAGATTCTTTTTTCAATAAACAATATACTTGCTAGTATAATAATTTGTAATTTGAAATAGATTTTGGAGGAAATAAATGCCTTTGTTCACAAATTAAATATCCAGCTAGTAAATTTTCCACAATTATTGTGAAAATGCAATTTGCTTGACTTCTACACTGTGGTATGTATTCTTTTTTTTCCCAAGAGAGAAACCATAAATCAACTAAAAATGCCCCAAAGCTGCACTTTAAGATGCTTAGTACAATCAGTACATTTACATGCAAAGATGCTATCACGGCAAAAAAAAATATTTTCTAATTGTAGGATTCCATTTGATGTGTCAAAGAGCACATCAGAAACAGAAAGCCTGAAGTGCATCCATCTGACTCAGCTTTCTGATCTACCAGTTTTATGCAAGTATGTTATAAAGGAAAAAAAAAAAATAACAACTCTCATCTGCAATTTGTGTTATCCGTATCTGGTGCATGCAATGCACAGAATCTGACTGCTCCTATGTACTCTTCCACATGCTACTCTCTTAGTATGATGAAGCATCAGTAGTTTTATCGTGTTTTTTTCCCCATACACTTTGAAAATAAACTTCTCCATCATTAATGGCAGAGAAATCAAAGAATTAGCAAAGCTGTCTTTGCATTACTCTTTCATGCTCCCAATACTGCCATTTAGCTACATCTGTTCTTCAAATCTACCTAGTCCCACTGAATCACTAGGAAAATCCTTATTAAAAATTTCACTTTATCATAGCCACTAGTAGTAAATTCTTAGAGTACTTGAACCGTGGTATAAATCTGTTCTACACCCTGTACCTACAGTGATACAAGACTTGGTGGTTTGAACTATACTGATGTAGCAATGACTGTAACACTTGGCTTATCTGAAAATGCTCCCAAGCTATAGTATCTTTCTTTTTATAAGCATACTCAAATAAGCAATCTAGTTCCACCAGCAGCAAACTCAAGATTCAACAGGAATATAAGGAAAAATTAAATTAAGAATATATGAAATTGCCTTTAATTTCTCTTTGTGTATAGGGAGGCAGTTACTACTGTCCTTCAGTCTTACTGTCAAGAAGGTCCTGCTGACACCATGCAAAACCTTGAAAATAAATGCGTCATCTCCATCTGCTCTCACTAACAGAATTAGGGAGGCACAGGACAACCACAGTTAACACAACATAAAATCACAACTAAGGCACATGCAAATAAGGGCATGAACAAAAACCTCAAGCAAAGGTGCAGTAACAAGTACGTATATATTATATATATATATGTGTGTGTGTGTGTGTATATATGTGTATATATATATGTGTATGTATATATGTGTATGTATATATGTGTATGTATATATGTGTATGTATATATGTGTATGTATATATGTGTATGTATATATGTGTATGTATATATGTGTATGTATATATGGACATAAAAAGCATTTTAGAATGAAATTATTGCATACCTTGGCATCCCAGTCCTTATTAAGATAGTATATACATGTAACACATCTTCCATCTCCATTTGGATTATCAACGTGGAGCACATATCCTGTTCCGTTGCCTGGATAACAAGCCACCATAGCCTGGAGTCAAAGAATCAAATACAAGAATTACTTTTATCTCTGTGTGTGGGAAAAGTCTACATTTTATCTACATTAATTCTTAAGTAAATAATATCTAAGCAATAGAAAAATTAAACCAGAAATAA
Organism: Ploceus nigricollis; assembly: GCA_013399945.1. Lineage (NCBI taxonomy): Eukaryota > Metazoa > Chordata > Aves > Passeriformes > Ploceidae > Ploceus > Ploceus nigricollis. Next base: position 314,858 of record VXBC01011634.1, read on the forward strand.
CGTGCTAAGAAATCTTTTAGCTGTGCTTTCTTTCTAGTTAAAAACTGGTTAGAACACAAACAGATGTCAACAACAAAGGCATGACAGACACTGAGAGGAACACTTAATTAAGGCATGGAAGGTGCGGCTACTCTCATGTTGTGACTCATCATTCAGACTTCCCTCCCCTGAATGACATGGAAGAGAGGAAGAATGTATCGTGTGTAATTTAATAGCTTCTCCTTGTGATAAGAAATCTTCCAGACTCAAGTTCAGACAGCTATCTTTTCATCCTTTTTTTTTTCACCCTGTGTTTCCAATGCAAAGAATTCCTTCTCAAAAAATGTTGTCAAACTTCTATTTTTAGGAGACTTTTAGACAAAACCAGTAGCCTATGTTACTTGATCACTCCAAGAGCATTCTTGGGCTTGTGTTTTGTCCTGTACATAGGAGGTCTTTGAACCTTTGTTGAAACAAACCTACATGTACAACAAAAACATCCTTTTTAGTCAAGAAGTGAGAAATGGAAAACAGACACCGAGCAGTAATCTGCAATAACCTTCTGACATCAAACGACTCCCAGTACAGCAGTGTATTAAACTTCCCATGCTGCACTTTGCTCAGCTGACTTAAAAGACTCCTGGAAGGTGACTTCTGAGTCTTCAGACACACGGATGTGCATGTGAAACAAACTGGCCCTTACTCCCAGATGGCCTGATTAGCTTGATTAGCTATCAGAGCACATGGCTAGTTCGTTGCACAGCACATCCCTGTATCTTTACGCCTTTGCTAGAAATAATAATTATTTCACTTTTTTGAAAGAAATCAGAACAGTTTTCCAAGTCAAGTCACCCACTGTCACCACAGTACTCAGATGTCTGCAGCAACAATATCCTACCTGCAAGAAAATGCAGCATGAATTTTAAAAAAAGCCAAACCAAAAACCAACCAAAAGATGAGTTTCTACCAACAAACCAACATACTGCTAATCTCAATGACCGCCTGCTGTATGAAAAAAAAAAGTAGAAAAAACTTATATAAACAAACATTCCCATCTAGATTTAGCCTGGTTAAGTCAGAACTCTAAGTCAGACCTTTGCATTGCAAACTCTTTCACCTCTAATGTAATACACAAAAAATATTTTCCCAATAAAGTGATTTATTTTGCTTTATACTGTTAATTTTAATTTCCTCCTCCCCCCTTAATATGCTATAAATAAAGCTTTCCAGAGTTTGTATTACTTGCAATCATTGAGGAATACATTCAGTGCAGGAAGCTGGATAAACTGTGCTTTGTGCAAACTGAGAAACAGTTTAAAGTACTTGCAGTTCAATCCATAAAATATTTGCATATCACATGTAAGCAGAATGGATTTTGCTATAGCACCAACCTTTAAAAAAGTCTTTACTTCCATACATACTCTACTAATGGAAACAGCAGTTTTTAGTAGCTATATCTAGGCAGAAATCAGAACACAGTATTTGCCAAGTTGTAAGCCTGTGACTTTAAAGAATCCTAAAAATAAAGCCAAACTTCATTCACATCATTTGGAAGTGACTACATTGAATGAAAGGTACTTAAAAATACAAAATTGAAATATACTTCTCATTTTCATTAGGCACTTCAGCTTCCCAGCCTCTTTACTGTAATCATAATGCCTTTATCATTACAGGCCTCATGTTATGAAAATGTTACACATATCAAGAATGTGATCTAATATTTGGCAAAGTCGTGACTTATCAGTTTTGCTTCAGGAAGATAAACCCACAGAAATCAAAACAGTGAATTAAAGATACCAAATAATGTAATAGGGTTCTGTAATTTCCTTTCTTATGGAGAAAAAAAAAAGGAAGAAAACAAAAGCTGGGCTGGAAGAGGAAGATATTTGGTTTCCACTGAAAGCCAACGCTCTTGACAAAAAAGTCCCACGTACCACATAAATCGTACCAAGCTTTCATGGAGCATGAACAGTGCTGAAAGCAGATCCAGGTCCAACTCTGGAACAGTATTCCTAATAGCAGGAAAGTTTTAATTTAAGGGGCTTTGCTGAGACATATAACGCAAATTAAATCCCGACACTAACTGTTGCTCACTATCTGTGTGAAAACAGCTACTAAAACTCTCCCAGAATGAGGAGAACTTTGTGATCAAGCAGCTAGAGCAATGTCAATTCTCGCTTTAATCATGAGGAGTTAAAGACTCCAAGGCAACAAAACAGTATTTCACACCACACTGCTGAAGAAAAAGAGGACCAGCAACACTTTTTGGAATGTCTAGGGAAACACCAGCTCTCGCCATCTTTACATAAAGAGCAGCCATATTCATTTCATACAATCATTTGAGTCTAAAATACTTTCAGTGCTTAAAAAGACTCACTTTTTAGAAGTTTTTCACTTCAGAGTCTGAAACTTCTCCTATCATCAACTCCAAGTGACGAGAAACAGTTTTGCTGCGATAACCTATCTAATATGTATTTGTTATAACACTGAGAATGACTCAGCCCTTAGCAGCAAATTGGAAAGCAAATAAATTTGCAACTCAGCTGCTGTAGCATAATATACATTGCCTCTGCCGTGTCCCCAGTTAACCCATGATAAGGAAAGGTACAAAATGTAACAATTTATCAGACATGGGAAATATATTGCTTTGTGCAACAGTATGAAGTGAGTTCATGCCAAACTTTCATGTAGCGCAAGATTACCCACATGGACAGGACAAAGAAGTGATCCATATAAATAACAAAGCCTTTGTTGCTGCTTTCTTGTTGTTGTTGCTTTTTTTTTTACAGTATAAATAACCAAGTAAAGACATGTATATCAAGAACTGAGAAAAATTTGTGTCTGTGGCAATTTTTTTCCCCAAACACTGTTAGTGGTGGTCAATGCAGCCAGGCATTTGAGACCTGAAAGTCTGAGATTCCCTAATATTTTGGGCTATGAACAATAGAGTTGCTAGCTTTCCAAAACAAAGAGCCACCTGTCTCATCAGTTGTCCCATAAAAGTAAGCAGTTAATTCAACTCAAGGTATTACTTGCATTTTTTTAACAGAAAAGGAGCCTCCTCTTTTGTCCTTTCTTTTGCCCTTCTTGGGCATTACTATTTTTAAGCATTCAGTAAACTTACTTTCTGCAAAAGACATATTTACGTCACACACCAAGTTTGTTCACTCACAAGATTCCTGTGCCAACGCTTTTAATATTAACTTTCTTTAACCCAAGAGCATTCTGTTTTAGGCTGAGCACTCGTGTCTAGCACATGAGTGCTGTCCTAAGATAACCCCTGGAATTCATGAGTAATCAAGAAAGCATGAAAGTGCCCTCCCCACACTGATATCTGCCAGACTTGTGTCTATGAAGTCTGAAGTACTCACGCACTAAAGCTCCTGCTGATCCCTATTCACATACAGATGTTCTGTGTGCAAATGTTCTAAGTCCAGAAAATAAGGCCATCAGCTCGAAAAGCAACATTAAGTTGTTAGCAGAAGAACTAATTGAAACTACAGATTTTTTGCTAAGAATAGTAATCCTTAGCATGTCAGGCATTACTCTAATTAACAATAAAATGCACAAAGGTAGCATCAGAGGGAATAAACCATAGTCCATACAGTTTTTTTACTATGTAAAGACACATCAGCTAAGACTCAGCCCTGGGAGGCACAGCACAACAGTGCAGCTGAAAACATGATTTCATTTGGGACTAATCTCAGCCTCCTTTCACACAGAAATACGACAGCCTCTCCCATCTATAAAGAAGGAAGACTTGAAAGTAAACTAACTGAAGCTTTTTCTTCTATCCTCTCCATTCCTCTCACTGCTGGATGCCTGAAAGCTTAGGTATCACTCCTTAAAGAAAAAAGGAAACATCAAACCAAACTCTTAGGAAAGAGAGGAGAATACCAGTAACATGAGAACACAAAATTCTGTAATGGGGGAAAACCCCCAAACCCACAAACATATAATGGAGAGGATGTGTGTTCTATTAATTTATTAAATAAATATATTGAATATATTAATACTTAAACTTTATTGTTAAGCTCAGATTAAAGCTGCATCAGTCAAGGAGATGTCACTTTTGCTGTTTGCTGAAGGAACTGCAAATCTCAGTGAGCAAAACAAGATGTCTAAATGCAAGACCGATGACTTCCTACCAAAATTTATCAGATGTGCTCACAAAGACTTCACTGGAAACCCCTGGCATTGGACATCTGACAGATTATTCAAACAAAGAAAAAAACCTCACACACCACTGCAGTGAATAACCAAAGAAAAATAAAATTAAATTTAAAAATGACCCAAGCCTGTTTGGTCTGTGATGTATTTCTATTTCAAAAATTTATTTATCCCTGACAAACAAGAGTTCTGAGGAAATACATTTCATTTTAAGCACACATCAGGCTATGATTTTTCACAAGTTGAACAAAGTAACAGTCAAATCAAAGGAACAAAAGATGGGTTTAGTATCACCTTCAGTGAGCAGGATGAAGATTACTGACTTACGCACGCTAGCATGGTATAACTTGGCTTGGATTCACAAGTGTCCTGGTTTAGGGCAAATTTGGGAGAGAAATCCTTCACAAGCACAGACAGAAACTTGCAACAGAAAGAAAATGTCAACAGGGAGAAACTCCTGTCAGCCTTACCCAAAACAGAGCAATCTAAAAAATGGTAAAATAAATCTGAGACACAGCTAATCTAAGTATTTCTATACTAACTTCCATCTGAGTAAAATTTCCTGCTGTTATCCTCCATGGTTTAGTAAGCAAGGCTAGAGAATAAAGTTTTCACACATGTCAACAATGTGAAACTAGAAAAGCTGGAGAGAAATACCAGGCCCTGCAAAGATTTCTTATTAAAAATTCATGCCTTGCAGTCATCATCAACTGGAGAACATGCAAGGGAAAAGTAAACTGCTACTTAGCAGCTTAAAAATTAATCAAGGCATTACACATCCTCAAGAGAACAGAGGAATCTCTAAGTTAGAAACTAAAATAAAGAAAAAACTGACATGTTGCAGTAGCTTTGAATCACTGATCTTTAAGCCCTTTTCCCTAATATTAAATTACCACTACAGCCATTCCATTTGTCCATTACCAAAGGAGTTAGGAACCATTATTTTCTTTTGCATTTTTCTCTACAGATACAGTAAACACCCAGCTGCAGAGTGAAGGAAAGAAAACCCCAAATACCAAAACAGAAACCAACAATTCCCCACCACCCAAACTAATAAAGCCCGACTACAGCATACACCTGCTATTTGTGCCATCTTCATGTAAGAACAGAGTAATCTGCTATTTCAGAAAAAAACTCAAGAAACTGAAGGCAAGGATGACAAACACAGGTCACCCTCCCTTGTATCTTGCCAAGTTTTAACAGTGAAGTTGGAAAGCTTGGCAAAGTTGAAGGCAAACCGAGCTAAGAACAGAGATGAAAAATGAACTTAGACAGGAAGGGAGAGAGGAAAAACTAGGAGTTGACATTGCTGCTTACACTATTAATAGAATCAGCACACAGCTATGTACATGGATTACATCTTCCATGACCTTCTAGGGAGTTCAGTAACCTGACCTACCTCCATCCTTCCCAGGCTTTTCAATGCAATGGCCAATACAAGATTTCTACTTGCTTTGGACAGGACCACATTTCACAAGCATACAAAATCAAGCAACATAATATACCATACCATCAAAAGTGTGGCACAACATATTAATACCTTTATACATTACTTATTTCTAACTTGCCAATCAGATGCTGATTTCTCAGTCCAAACTTCAGAAAAAGCCTTGCCAACCAGCAGTTAATTCCTCTTCAAGTCATGGCCTTATTCCTGTCTTTGTTTTTATGTGACATTTACCTGCTCACAACATTCACTTCAAACATCCTAATAAAGTGACACAAGCCAGAAGGCAGCAGTTCTCACACTGGTTCAGTGGCCACATTCAGCTGAGCTCTCTAGGGCCAGTAGAGCCACATGAAGTTTGGATCCAAACAGCTTGAATGTAACCATGCTGCCACTGAGCAAAAACCAGCTCAGGCATTTTTCCCTGTAGCAACATGTAGTTTGGTACTCTCCCTTTTACCATTCAATTCTAATTGTGTGAAACAGCAGGACCACACAAAGTTCATTTTCAAGTATCACTCCTTTAATCCATGCATGCCCATAGGCTCCAAGAAATGCTCTTCAGCTCTTGAATTGCTGAAGAAACGTGCATACAAGTCTAGATGATTCATCAGTTCTTTCACATGGCACAGGAAAAAACACAGAACTGCAGTTGCTTAAGTTGGATATTCAGGAAATGACTGTGCACGTGGGATGTGCTTAGGCTTTGATGAATACATCTAACAAATAAGAAATAGGATAGAGAAGCTCCTATGAAACTATCAAGCAAGAGGCATTAGCCAGGGAGAAATGGTATTGATCCTCAAAATGGGGACAGCAGAAGGCATGTTCCTTGCATGGAGGCTTTGACTGAGCCCTGAGGAGAGCATGGCAATTGGGGAAACACATCTCTAAAGGTGAACCCATGAGCAGCTGAAACCAGTGCTAAAGACAGACATAACAGGAAGATCTGAAACACTTCCCAGCTGAAGTTCTGCAGCTCTCACCGCTACTAAACTGAGATAAAAGTGCTTAAACAATTAATGAGCTTTTCTGCTCTCCAATACCTCAGCATGTAAAGCTGCAAGTCTCAAATCTCCAAAGGCAAAGAGAGGGCTGAGTCAGCTTACAAATGGCAAGGAAAAAGATTCTATCTTCTGTAACACAACACAGTGGCATTTTCCAGGCTGCTAGCCAGGTTAGGTGGGACGTGCCTGTTCTCAAAATTGCGCCAGTTTAACAAAAAGGTGCTGGTTTAAAATTGAGTCAGTGAAGGCACTGTAAATACACCTGCAGTCCTTCAATCTTACGAAGCCCTAGTTTCCGTTAACTTAATCTAACTGCTTATCAGGAAAATAAAATAGAGTTCAAATCTAAAAATCTACACAGACAGCTGTGCGCTGACTTAAATAGAGTACTAATAAAAAAAGAGTGAAGTTTATCTAACACATCTCTGAATATAGACAATGTCTTCAAGTCCAAACCACCTGCATTCCCTAAAGAAAAAAAAAAAGGCAAAAAAGCAAAAAAAAAATTTCCATAAGCACATCCAAGATATGTCAGTGCTTCAAAGCAGTAATAGGTCGTTCCCCTAAGGTTCAACATAACACAGTCTGATAGTTTTGATATCAAAGTCTACTGCAAACCTAAAAAAAAAGGCCAACAACACAGAACACGTAAACAAAAAAATCCCCTAGATATACTTAATTGAGGCTTCCCAAAGAAAGTAGATGAAAAACACTACCACCAGAGGTAGAAAGTTCTCTCTTAAAAGCTGAGGAGCAAACACAACACTTGGCTTTGCAGCTAGGAAGGGTCTAAAGCATACTTTGATTTGTGTCAGTCTAAATCTGTCTTACAGTATGATTAAATAAGTTGACCAATACATTTCAGATTCAAACAACTGGTGAATAATGTTAAATATGTTTGTAGAATTGGCAGGCCTCCATGGCTAACTCCCCATTCCCTTCAAGAGAAGCAGACTCATGATTCACTGTTTTGGCACTGGATAAAAATTTGACGGAGAAGTAAGTCAGTCAACACAGATTCTAAGAGTCTGTTTTTAATTCAACACCATAATTGCTTTGAAATTAATAAAATAATTTAGAAAATAAGTACTTTGAAACTTTTTCCCCAAGATGGGGCAGAGCTTTCTGCTCTCACCTAAGACTACTCAACTTCCTAGTTTCATCACTACCCATTCAAAAAGGGCACAGAGCAGCAACATCTTTAGGAACTAAAAATAACATAACACTAAAGCAAATTACAACAGTGCACTAAAACAGTATGAAGTTAAGTCTCATTCAGCTACATGACTTAAAATATATTCTGACAGCACTTTGTGCATACCAGATTTCCAGAGCCAACCACATGACATCAGCAGGCACACTGATGCATAGCACACAAAAAAGCATGGTTACCTATTTTTAGATTATCAGTATTATCAGTGAATTTTTTTAGTTGTGTGAGATCTACTGGGTAAACAGCAACTGGACTCAACCTTAAGGGGTCTTTTTCAACCTTAATGATGCTGTGACACACTACCTTAAAAATAAAGCATATACATTAACCCAAACATCAAGCCTGGGGACTTCTTAGTACCAGGAGAAGCTGGGAAAGAAGAAACACTAAGGATTAAGGGTGGGCAAGAGGTGGTTGCTATTTGGTTTTCTTTTAAAACCAAACCTTACTGTATTATCTGTGAAAGTAAATGGCTGAGAAATTTGCCATTTAAAGAATGTCACTCATCATCTTTGCCTTTCTCTCCTCAAAACTATACATACTGAGAAGCCTAGAATTTCTTTCCCCTAGAAGAGAAACCATACACAATCATTTTGTTAACTGCTAGGAAGGAGATTCATTTCTTACTTAAAACTGCAATTGTGTTTCTGTTTTAGGGAATAAAATAGCCACACATCCAAAATTTAGCTTGTAGGAAAGGTATCTTTATATAAATTTGAATGTTGTGCCACTGCATGGGAACAGGATTGTGTGTTTAGTACTATGTTTAGCCAGATACTTGGAAATACTTGTGCGGTGCTAGTTCCTTAAGTTTAGTAAAATGTTCATGTAGATGCAGTAAAATGTCCAAATCTAGGCCTCAGGTACCACCTCTAGATTTTAACCACAAAAAGATTTACTGTCATAAACAGTATGCCAAGGAGAATGATTTTAAAACAGGTTTTAAGGCTATTTTTAAGGGGACATACATGATTCAGCATGCCCAAATTTCACATTATATGCTATAGCATTCACTCCTACTATTAGAGTCCAGACAATCCTTTGAAACTATTTATATATTACTGAAAAAGAAGTAACTATGCACTGAAATGCTATTAGACATTTATTTATGGACAAATTTAATTTATATTAGCACTGTACAGAACTCGGACTAAGGCTGAAAGCCAAACAGCAATGAGTAGCCTGTAATATGCTTTCAAGCCACCTACCATTTAAATGCAAGAAATGCTGACTCTGCCCAGGTTACTTTTTACTGGCTTTCACACATAAACTGTTTCCATCCAAGCTTTTCTTTACAATCCCACAACAGTCCTGCAATAGGGCCCCTTTCTCAGCTGGCATAAACAACACTTAGGGGTTTTGTTGTTTTAACCAGATCGCCCAGCATATCCAGTTCAAATGCACACAGGCAATAAGCAAATCTGCTGGTATTCCAGCTGTATCAGTTCCCACCAGTCCTTGGGCAAAGCCTTGAGGAACAGCTGAGGCCAGGCAGCACTACAGGCTGAACATAAACACCAGGAGCAGGACTGCTGATGTTGGCATGCTAAGTCAGAAAAGTGACTCCCAAACCCACCCCTTCTCCCTATGCCCCAGCAGAGCCAGTCGTGTCATTTCAGGTTAAGGAGGCATTCTGCTGCACATAGGGAGGCTGTACTAGCTCAGTGGAACTCCTAGTGGAAAGTGGCTCAGGAATGCAACGTATTTGCTCTAGGAGCATGTGGCCTTGTGAGCACGAGAAAGATCTGAATGTACCCAACACTGATTCCAGGGAGGAAAAAACACCTGAGGAAACTGTCTGTGCTTGTCTGGCTGATACAAAAGTCCCACTGTCTTCTGAAATGCCAATTCAACTGACCATACAGTGAGTTTATGTTCATGGCAGCAACAAGATCATCTCTAGGTTAGGACCTCCTGCAGAGCTCCTTGGTGCTGCTTCAACAGGTTTTTTTTTCCCTCAGGTCTCCTCATCAATCATAACCACTGGCTCAGGAGACCAGTGTGATGGAAAAACACATCACTCTCATGCCTTGGAAAAAATAGAACTTGCTGCATTATCAACTATAAATTGGTTAAAATGGACCCATCTGGTTTGTTCCAAGTCTGTTTATACTTGGCATTAGAAAGCTGCTATGAATAAAACCAATCCAATCAAAAAAGTTACCTCTTTTCATGTTTGTCATTAATTCAACAACAAAAATAGTATTTATTAGTATTTATATATATATATATGTAAATTAAAAAATTATTCACCCTTCCTAAAAGGCAAGTAGGCTTCTCCATAGATTAGTCCCTTCCTGTGAACAACAACCAAAAAGCCTGTTAATGTAAAGTGACAAGGCTCCTGTCAATCAAATTGTTATGACTGTCTGTAACTCAAAAAGTATTGTGGTTAGAGGTTACATGCTAACCTCAAACTCCAAATTTCCCACTCTAAAAATCAGGAAGTGACAGAACCCAAACTCCACACAAAGTGGTGATGTAAGCAAAAAAGCCATGGTGTACAAAACCTGAGAGGAACAAGAAAGTTTCTCTTTAACAACTTGTCACTGAGACTTTTTTCCCCCACCTCTTCCAAGGCATTCAGAAGAACACAGAACCAGGACCTCTCCCCTCAAATGCTCACACAGAAAGTCAAAAATCTCAACATCAGCTGTGTTAGCATGCAGCCAGCACACACATACTCTTAAACCTTCTTAAAAGCACTGTATTTAGTAAGAAAGAGAAATACTCTATTCCACACCCCATATAGAAATAATGGATTTCAAGACAGGATATGCATACCTCCTTTTTTTCGTGTTTCTGCAGAAAGGTTTATCTGTATGTCCCTAAAAATCCAATCAGCAGAAACTTTCCTGGTAAACCAAAGGACAGCTAAGGCTTTGCAATCTACAGTACTCACTGGGTAGAGATTGTGGGGATTAGCAATTGTAGGCTAGATCAGAGGTGTCACGTCAGACCAAGAGGACTGTTCCACAGCACATATTTATGCAACCTACACGCAAGATCTGCAGAGCTTAAGTAAAGCCTGTTCCCAGCTTAACGTTGTGCCAATTAAAGAAAAGAAGAAAAAAAATAGGCAAGAGCATAATGGATGACAAAGTGTTTGCCTCAGTCTGCAAATGACCCAAAACAACTCATACCCAAGGTATGAACTCATCATCAACTCAAGCAACAACAGTGGAAATTACTGATGGACAGACAACGTACAGTGAAATGAAAGGAAGATGAAGAAAGTAGACACCAGAAGGACAAAAGTCTGCATTACTGAAAGGGGGAAAGTAACATCAAGTATCATAAGAACTAAGGAAGAAACAGAACATCAGGCAATTCTAAAAATCTTAAATTCCAGATTTCTATACAGTCAACTTCCCTTTCAAGTCAGCAAGCAATCACTTCAGATTTCAGGATTGGCAGAAATAGTCTTTCAGGCAGAGACTGTATTTTAAAATAAATTTTCTACATAATTGTTGAAAATAAACAACACATGTCCTAAAACTTGAATCTAATATTGCACACTAACACTGGGTAGCAGTTTCCAAATAGGAGACTGCACTTCAAGAAATTATCTGTGGGCAGCCAACTGATGTACTGATTTCTACGATGTGTAGTAAAGGGCCCTGTATCTTTATACTAATGACACTACAGATCCCAAAACTTTTTTTGTATTCTCTCCAAGCCACACTTTTTCAGAGGTGGGCAACCAAGAAGAGGAAAGCTGATTCTGAAGCCAGAGAAAGGCTGTAGGGAAGAACAGGGAGGAAGGGGAGGACTGGGCAAGGACCTGTGGAAAGTGGATGCACTTGCCAACCCTGTGCTGCAGTAATGAAGGGAGCAAGCCCCACAGCACGGGTTTTAATTGTGATTACCCTGCTACTAACCCCATGAAATCAAGCTGCAAGCACTAATGAGTGAGATACCTCAGCAGGCCTCAGCTGTAATTGTTTTTGAGTGTCTTCCAGCCCCTTAATGAACCACACCACAAAACATCTTGGACATCGGAGGTTACTCTCAGCACATAGATTTGCAACCAAAGATAAGAAAAAAGCTGCCGCTCTATGCACAGCACTGTGCCCATATCCACCCACTGCATGCAGAAGGCTGCTCATATAATCTGTACTCCAGGTAAAATGTTTGCATGCAGTGGCCTTACAAAAAGCTACTTACCTCTCTGAATGCCTGCTCTGCCCTCAAGCCTATTGATCAATTTATCCCCCCACTTGGAGCACACACAAATCAGTAGAAAGATCAATATATTTTATTTCCAGGATCAATACAAGCAATATGATATAGCTAGTGATATAGCTACCATGAAGACAACTGAGAGTTACTCCAGAAAACAAGAATTTACTTCTTCTGTAAAGACAACCCTTCATTAAGGGTTAACAAACCAAGATAACCGTTCCTTAAAAATGAAGGCTAGATGAAGAAAAAGAAGTGAAACAGATTTTTCAAAGGAAAAAAAAATTCTCAAAGGGACTCCATCTTCCTATCACTGGCAAATTCTGTTCCCTACTGAGCCCCTGAAGAATTCCATCACTCTCTCCAGAAAGCTGCTCCCAAAGGGAAGGGGTGGGGGGGCAGGGAGGAAGGCAGGGGGGTGCATTGGAATTTTTGCTCTTCAAAGGCAAGTTTTCTCTGGGGTTTTAATAAGCAGCTATTCTAAGTTGAATTGCAGAACTCTAAGTCTCAATGGTGAGGAAGCATCATTTATTACTAGCTTTGTCTTTCAGTGGGTGTGTTCCTTCAAAGTAGCAGGATGTGAGTGTAGAAAGAGTAAAAGACACAGTAAAAACTAGAAATCTGCAAAATTCAAGTTGCTATATGAGACAACTAAACTGAAAATAAAGCTAGTTGATAGTATCTTCATCTACATTTCATGTCCTGCAGTGGAATATCATTTTCCATGTTTACAAGGTTCTTTATAAAGCTATAGGACTAAACAGGTAAAAATAATGTATGTTTATCTTATTACCTCTTACAATATAATTTTGGCATAGCCTTGGCTCATGAGTGAGACAACTCCCATTTTCTATTTTCACTAAGGAAAATGACAAAGTCAGGACTCCAGTATAGGAACTCCTGTGTTGTTCTTGAGCCTATGCCAGGTGTTAGGAGGCCTTCAAGAGTCATTACATGTCATTTTTTTTGTCCAAGCTATAGCAGAGATTTAATGCAAATTTGCTCAACTCATTAATTTCAATGCAAACATTGAACATTTTAAAATATAAAGCACTTGAACCATGGATCTTACTTCCAAGGCATTTTCTAATAATGGAACAGGCAAAGGAAAGACCAATTAAGTAGTTAATTCCAGTTGCAACTTCACTGCGGCAAACTAACCTCCTTCTAGTGAAAAATGAGGTGTTACCAGAAGGATTCCCAGAGGACCTGTACTATTTCTGTATGACCTGGGAAATGGGGGTGAAAGAGCAGAGGGATGGTGTTTACCTACAATACCTAAATATGCTGCAGTCCCTCCCAGCCCTGGCCGCAGAAAGGAGCAACGGAAGGGTGTAAAATGATACCAATTGCCTAAACAAGAAAATGGGAGACGAAATTCAGGAAAGAGTAAGTGCAAAGAAATACCCCTTGGGGGAAAAAAAATGCTTTCTTATACAGTGATGTCTTCTAAACTGGATACTATCACTTTAGAAAAAAAAAAAAAATCAGTAAATACAGGCTGTTCTCCCAAGAACTTCATGTCAGCACAGCAGAGGAAGCAACTAAAGTGTCATAAATCACTAAATAAGGAAAGGCAACACAGAATACATCACCCTGCCAGCATACAAAATCAGGATATATTTGTACATTAAATACTGTGCTTCTGCTTGCCTTACCTTGATCAGCATAACCAGAAAAGCTGCACAGAAGTGCAGCAGGAATAACTAGAAGCATGAAACAGTACCCACTGGATAAACACAAAAAAGACTACAATTCCTCAGTTTAGGAGGGAAAGCATGTCAGCTGAAAAAAATGCATGCAAGCAAATGCCAGACTTTTTTAAAGACTATGACAAGTAAAACTACTGGGAAGTGAGTTTTCACAATACAGTCTAGGAGACACTCAAATCACCATCAGTGGGTTTAAACAAAAGGAAGTTCCTTTTCCATCTAATCAAACTGCAGGACTCGCTGTTACAGGATGTTGCAGAGGCCAAAAGTACAAACGGCTTTTAAAACAAGATTACAAAAATTAATGGCAAATGTGTCCATCCATCTGCACGTATTACAGGCAGTGGTCTAGACACAACCTCTGTCTCAGAGCTCCTGGATTGCCACAGGTAAGTGGTATATGAGAACATCATTTTATATATACTTTGAAGCTTTATATACAGAGCAATAATTAATTATTTACAACAACTACATAATAGTATAAACATAGATGGCAAATACTTGTGTGCAACAGACATTTGATAATGGAGAACTCCCACTGAGCAAACACAAGAAGGCAGCCTGCCAGAACCTAAACCAAATTAGCCAGAGTGCAAAAAGTGTAAGCTTTGAGCAGAGTGGGTCTTCAGCATCTGAACAATAAGAACAAATGGCTTTAAATTTTAGGGTTTTTTTATAGTAAGACTGGGTAGTCCTCAAAAACGCTTAGCTTTAACTTACAATTCATGGCCTAGCATCAAGTTCATACAGAAGGTCACTTCAGATGAACACAACTCCATCTGGCTTCAATTTACCACTAGATATATGGCAGGGATGGCCAAGCTGACATCTCCCGAGAGGCACACAGCTCTTATCTCTCTAACGCAGTCCTTGCGGAGGATAGGCCATTGACAGGGTGCCTGCAACTGCTGTACCTGGCAGAGAGCAGCAACTGAGGCAAGCCTCGTCCTCTGCACCCCTGCTGGGGCAGCCAGCCTCTCTCAGCACCTGCTCCTTCTCCCTCCCCCTCTACTGCAACAGGAAAGGAACACACTACTGCAGAACAAAGTCCCCAAGGGAGCACAGGCGGGATGGAAGCGGGCAGGAGCAGCAAGTTTGTGTGGGGAATACAGATGAAAGAAAATTACTAGAAAGTAAATGGAAGAGGTAAGGATTGTAACGTGAGAGCCACAGTTTTTTAATTTATTCAACAGCCTGGCAAAATACATAAGTCTGACTCTTACCAGTTCAAATGTTCCCTCCCCAAACTTTTCTTTTTTAATATGGAGTGGGTGGAATTTTCATAACTAAAATAAAACTGAAATGTACCAAAAATAATATTTGGTCAGATGTTTGTTACAAATTTTAAAAAGTAAAAATATGTGAAATATTAAAAGTAAAAGCACTTTTTGGTAGTTTGTGGCTTTGAAACAGCATATTTCATTTTTCTGTCTTGCAAGAAAAGGATAACTATGCCTGCTGCACTATGCCCTCTCAGTACAGAAGTGGAGTCAAGATCATATATAACTTTAAAATAATTTTGGAGAGAAAGTATGAATACCCTACAGGTAATTGACTTTAATTTCTTAAATGTTTGCTTAAATCAATCTTGTGGAGTGTACACATGATTTGTATTAACAAGCTTTGCTAGGAAAGGACTGCGCTATGAGCCTATGCACACACGAATGGAAAAACAGACAGCTTGGGAGAAAACAGGAAAGAGGCATCAGCACAGACTTAGTAAAAGTGACCACCTGGATGACCAAAAGGGATCCAAGGCAGGAATATTTCAAACAGTTACATTACTGGCATATTCAACCACAATGATCCTTTAGGGAGCAAATGACAGTAGCAGGAAGATAGACTCCTGGTAACTTCATTCAGGGATGCAATAAGCAGGACTTATACAGTGCCGTTGCTGGAAAAAATATTTTAACAGATTGCAAAATTTGGCTTGTTTTGTATCTTTTCCATTTCAAACTGCAGTATTTTTTTTAATGGGAGTGCTGAGGTTGGCAGTCACCTCTGGAGAGCACATGGTCCAGCCCACTGCTGAGAGGTGGGTCACTCAGAGCAGGCTGGGTGACCAGTGATCAGATTTTGACTATCTCCAAGGAGGAAGACTCCACAACCTCTGTAGCAACCTGCTTCTTAGTTCATCACAAGGGAAAAAGCATTTATTTCATTGCATTGGAATTTCTTGCATCTTAGCATACCCACTGCCTTGCCACTGAGCACTGCTGCCAAGAGTCTGGCTCCCTCTCCTTCACTCCTCCTGTCAAGTATCTGTACACACTGGTATGGCCCCCTCACATCTTCTCTGCCACATAAACAGCCCCAGCTCTCTCAGCGTCTCCCTGTATGACCTGAAAGAGCAAATTCACCATTATGAACAGTGCTACTGCCTGGCTTATGCACTGTCACAGAGGGGCTAAAGCACACACAAATAAGGTTAAGCCAAACAGAGGTACAATTCAGCCAGCATCGATTTCACTGGGCATCATCCAGTGTGCCAGCTGAAAAGGAGTCAGTTAAAGATGCCCTTATCAACTGGCCACAGTCTCCTTTCTCACAGCAGTAAGGCTGCATGCCAGCTGCCTGAACAACAATGGAGCAACCACTGAAACTGGAAGGGCCCAATGCCTTCAGCAGAGAACAGACCACACACTGTTCGAATACAGCAGAAGCTGTTGAGGGATCTTGGCATCCACGGCAAGGTTTAGCTGCTTGAACAGATGCTTGAACAGGACAGAGAGCAGCAACAAGAGAGATACGTTATTAACCAATGATAAACTACTTGGGAAACCTTACACATGTCACATCCCTGACTTTTTCACAGTACAGAGAACTTAAACATATGAGGATTGCTGCCTCAAAGCTGGGACAAGTTTTTAATCTATAGCAATTAGTGTTAATTTAGCAATTAATGCTAAACTAGTACTGAAACTTTTTTGTTTCATTTGACTAGTAACTTCTAGACTGTTATAAACTATATAACTGCAGCCATCTGACCTACTCAAGCAGGAAGGTAACAGACCCTGGCATACCAGAAGGGCAGCAAACCACAGCAAGACTATGCCCAGCAGAGAATCCTATAGCCTCTGCCACCTCACCAAGAATTTCAAGCTATCAACGGAACAAATTGATGTGAATTGATAATACAAGCTCTTCCTGGAAACGGATTTAAAATATCTTCATACAAAAAGACAAATGAAACAAAACAAACAAAACCCAGGAAAAATAAACCAAACCAAACAAATACCTATAAGGCCCTAATGTCTTCAGCATTTAGTGCATTTTTTAACTTGACAGTCAATGCAACAATTCCTCCATCCTGCTAGGACCAAAAAAAAAAGAAAAAACAAACTCCCTCACTGCATTCACCTTTGTATCATTTTCAACATCATGTTTGTTTTTGCTGAAACAAAGCAAGGCAGTCTCAGGCTCTGCTCTCACCACAGCACACGGAGGTGACACAGCAGCATCTTCTCAAAGTCGAACATAATTTCTCAATGCAGAATGCCTTCATGATCAAACTATGAGCTCTAAGCTGGTCTGAGCCAAATTAATGTGCAAAATTAATCTTTGGGTATTAAATAACCTTTTTCTTTAGGCCCCATTAGTTACCCTACAGGTATGGACTTCATCTCTTTGTCAGAGCACTACACACACAACATATCGATAACACCCTACCTCCACACACAAACTCTGCACAGACGTGCAGGCACGCACATTTCTACCCGATTCCTATTTATAACACCATGTGCTAACAAAAATACTTTCAAGCAGTTTTAAGTTAAATACCAAAGAACAAGAAAGTCTTCAAGTGTAAGCAGCTGTTACGTGCATAAAAGCATTGCTCTATTTTTGACAGATGCTGCCCTGGAACAGTGAGTGGATTTTGACCTGAAGCTTATGACTGCCACTTACCAGCTAATTCTGGCACAAGCCTGCACTGGAAGTATGCCTGACCACCCATCTTAACCAACAACGTTCAGAAACTCAAAGGAGTTCACAAGGATTTCATCAGCACCAAATGACTTTCCCAAAAGGCCTCAAAGACTAGCATTAGTCCTCCTTCTGAAGGGTCTAAGTAAGTCACAAACACAGAAGACAAAAAGGGTATCATAAATAATGATTATTTCACTCAGTAGTAACTGCAAAGTCAAATAACTCTACTGTTCTATTCACTAAAAATACTGCTTTCAAAATACTGTTTTCCTAGTGGAGCGTAAAAATCATGCCAATGAATAAAGAACTTGAATTGATATAATCTGAGTATGCTGATTTCCAAAAAACACTTGTACAGTCCTTGCATTGTCTGCAGTCACTCCCCCACTGAAAAGTAACAAAATACAGCACCACAAGAGCAAGGGAGCCCCAAAAGTGTCCTGCTGAAGAATTCACTAACCAACCCACTCACAACAGTCCCAAAATTAATTTTTGAACTGAAAAAAGTGCTGTCTTTGTACAAGAGCTCTCTAAGGAGCCTAAAGAGAAACAATTTAGTCTCCGGATAGGTAAGAAGAAATTTTTGCTTCATATAGAGTATCCGTTTCCCTTTTATAACAAGTTTCCTTTCTGTTGCAGGAGAAAGCCTTCATTTAAATTCCGAGTACGCTATGTACATACCTAGAGGTACAAACATACGTACTAGTACCCAGTACAGAACAACACAGAAGCAACTAGAAAGATAGCATCCTGCAAAATTCCAATAGCAACCTAGCCTGTTCAAGCCAAGAGCCATCAGATAGCAATCAAGATAGGCCATCCAACTGAATTACAAATCTAATGAACATGGTAAATACCACAGAAGAGAATAATATGCTGCCAATTTATTTTTTCAGGAAATAGGCTAGCAGCCTATTCAGAAATTAAGCACCATTTAGAAAAAAGGAAAACATCTCTCAACCAACCAGTCAAGGTTACTGATACAACTAACCCAGGGATCTGAGAACTGCCGTTCAGACAGTCCTATGACTTGGCAGGACATCGCTTGCAAAGAATTTCAGTCCAAGAGGCCACAGGGAAGGGAAGACAGCTCTTCCTCTCAAGCTGTACAGCTATGATGAGAAGCATCCCACTTGATTCTTAGGCAGTATTAAATGAGCCCATTCTGTGCAGAAGAGACAGCATAGAACATCAAAGCAGCAACATGGTCAAAAAATCATTGATATCACTGACAGGAAAAAAATAATTATCCACAGTGTACCGAAATCACTGATGAGCACAAACTACAAAGTCACAAGTTCCTTATCTCCAGAACAGTAACAACTAAAAAACGTGAACTCTAGTTACAATCAAAAATGACTTGGAAAAGCAAGAAGAACAAGCACTGGAGCTGGCACAAGGGGATGGGGCTGAGCAGGGACCTTCCTTACCAGCAGGAAACAGAAGCAAGTTGCAGCACACTGTTCATGGCAGATGACGCCAATCCAGCTCTCTTGAAACAGAGGTCAAGAACATCTCTGATGCTAATAAAACTCTAGAATAAGGGATAGGAACAGCCAATAAGCTTAAGAGCAGGTTGATTTTGAAGCTGGGAGTGTGGGGGAAGTCAGTTTTCATTTGGAGAAAATACATGTTTCCACTGTACATGTTATACGGGATCACCTGGTGGGTAGATGAGCAAAGTTTCTGTATAAAATTCTTGAAAGAAAGATTCTTGGAGGACAGAAGTATGTGTTTCTGATGGCAAGAACCAAGCCTCACACTGAACACAAAAGAGCAAAAAAAGAAAAGAAAGAAAAAAAAAATACATAGCTAGCAAAGATTTCTTAAACTATGTTTGAATTTTCAAGGGCAAATTTTGAGAATCAGACTCAAA
Source organism: Ploceus nigricollis (assembly GCA_013399945.1). NCBI lineage: Eukaryota > Metazoa > Chordata > Aves > Passeriformes > Ploceidae > Ploceus > Ploceus nigricollis. The sequence goes on from VXBC01011634.1 coordinate 334,374, forward strand.
TGCTAAACTAAGGCTGTAGTTTGGCAAACACTTTAAACTGGCATAAATTTGCATTGCTGCTGAAAGAAAGTCTCACCATCTGCCAGTCCTCTGTGCCAGCACAAACATCCGAACACTGGACCAGGAGCACTTCTTTTGCCAGTTTATTTTTCAGATGGATCAGTTCCCCAAACCAGTTCACAGGATGGCCATGTAAATACTTGTGCTGGCAAAGAAGAGTGACTACTTCTCCAGCACTGCCAGCCCAAAATGTTCATTGAACTACAGCCTAACACACAGGGGTGTGGAGTTCTAGCAGTCACAGGTGGTACTTCCCACCCCTGGACACACTATATTCACACCACACTTCAGAGCTGCAATCACCACACAGCTGCCCCTCAGAAACCAGCATATTTCTGTAATTTTCTCTAGTAGGGAAAACCTGTCAGAATCTCAGCAATGCTAAAGTTGGCTGTAAACAAGAGTATTTTCTGGATGCTGCATCTCCGTCAAAAGATCACTTGCAGGAGAAACCCCAGTCACTCTTCTGATCATCTGCTTCACCTGGGGCCCAAAAGGCTTGTACATGAGGAACAACAAATGAAAACTATAGTCATCACATGTCAGGGCTCTACTCCTACAGGGATTTAAGAATGGTGTGTGGGCTGCTGTGTACCCATGGATCACCACACAATCCTTCGCAGACAGCACACTCCTCTACAAGAAAACAACATCACCAAGAGAAGCGCTGCTGTCAGGGAAACAACCAACAGATAAGGATGAGCATTGGTGATATTCTGTATCAAGGTCAAGCAACACAAGTGAGTACTGGGAGATTGAGAGAGACCTACCCACACTTTCCCACAACTCAGGGGCAAATTCAAAGCCGTACATGAGGTCATTCACTAGGAACCAATTAGATCAGTAAGTTTTCTACCAAGAAATAAATTCGAGGTGTGATAGTGAAACGATCTCCAGAATGATACAGGAGGATCAATGTAATCACACATGCCACAAGCAAATTGAAGGAAAGCCCCCCACTTTACAGACATTCCTAAGCCCAGATCTCCAGTCACAGCTCTTGGGTGCTTCAACCAGAGCAGGACTTACTCAAGCTGCACACCTGCTCCTGTGATCGCTTTCCTTTCTTCTACCAGAGTTTTGGCATCATCATCACTTTCCAGTACCTGCTTGGTTGCCAAGTTCTTATTCCCTCTTATTTTTCCTCTGTCTTCTTATTGCCACACATGCTTACAGTTGTATTTTGTAGAATAAGATATAGTGGAAAGAACACTCATAAATCTTACTTTCCCTTGGTAACATTAATACAACATGTTTGTAGAAAAGCTGCAACATAAATAAGTGGCAAGAGCAGAGAGCCTCTTCTGTCCAGTTTATGAAAAAGCTAACAGCAGGGTACGAGAAATCCACTCACTCTTGGAGAATTACTTTCTAAAGAAGCATTACTAACTTTGAAAGAATCTAATTTAATAGGGCACAGTCAGACTAGTCTGAATCCAGACTTCTCTAGGTCTTCAGAAAACTCCAGGATCTCCAGAGTAAGAGATAAGCAATTGCCAGAAAAAGCAGAAAAGAAAGTTTGCAAGATATGTAACAAATAAAGCAATTTTTTAAGCTACAGGTGGCTGAGAAGCAGTGGGTGCCACTAGCCTACTAGTAGAGAGAGAAGAGCATTAAAATGCAGCAATATGAACAGGATTGGTCTCCTGACAGGTTTCTAGAAGTAGGAATGAAGGAAAAACTAAAGGGATGCAAGAGGGCCTGTCAAACTGTCCATTTTAATGTCCTTCCAACAAAAGGCAGAGGGTAGGGTTTAGGAGATGGCTGGCACTGGGTGTAAAGGTGAGCAGAAAGCAGAACAGCTGATGGATCAGATGTCTGGTGATTATTAGGAACCCAGTCCCCAACTGGGAAGTCGCAGTATTACTCCAGGACCAGTAAAGGATGTAAGCTTCAGATCAGGAGAGTCCACAATAAAGGAAAGAGAAAGCTAGCAAAAAAATCATAAACCTGCTGCCACCCTTAACCCCTTCTTCATGCTCCATATGGGGAAGGAGGAAAAACCATCTCACCTGGCTGAGATTCAGGATGATTTCTTTTCCTGATTTTGATGAGCAGGCTTTTACCTCCATTAGTCATGTAAGAACAGAACAGGCAAGAAACAGAAATACATGCATGTACAAATGTGGCAACTGATAAGACAAACAAAAAAAAAGAGAATTTATGATAAGATGAAAGAAGTAAAAACTACAAAATAACAGGAAGTAGGAGAAAGACACTAGAGCTCAAATATGCAAGTATGTGCCACTGTCTGCTAGAGAAAAGAAGGAAGCAGAGTCTGGAAAGAAAGGGAACAAAAGCAAGGAATGCAGTAAGTCAGGATTTCCAAGATGAGTAAATAGTTAGCCACTCTCTTATACTTGCTGCTGCCTCCACACACCTCAAAGGTACCTGGCTAGTTTATAACTAGTGCTGTATAGATATCTTGCAGGCTGGAGGGTAATTTGCTGACACTCAGGACTAGGTAGAACCACATCAGTTTAAGTATATCAGCTCTAGGTGGCCCAGGTCACCTAGAGAAAACACCTATCAGAGACTTTAAAATATAAAATCTGAGGTCACAATCAACATTTTACCTTATTTCATGTTCTTTGCCTTAATGGACTGGCCCTGGTGAATGTAAATGTTTGAATTAGATCCTATTAACACAATATAGCTTTCCCCTGGCAGGCGGGTTTACAAGCCAAGAGATTCAGGGTATATATACCTCAGATCCATTTCTTCTTGCTTTTTCATACACTGTTCCTAGACAGTTGAAGTGCACTTCAACAGACACTTGTCACAGAAGTGACGGCAAGTTCAATGCCAACAGCACCAATGGGTTACAAGTTATATGGTTACAATACAAGTTATTTGAAGTGATACTCTGGGTATCATCTGCTTCTGTTTATTCCACTCTGAGGTAAATCTTTGAGAGTGAATGACAGTTTTCATTCTGCTTTTGCCGGCATTTTGGAGAACTGAGCTTTCCTGCACACTAAAAGCACTGACCTTTGCATGGAAATAAGCAAGGGAAAGTGAGAAGACAAAGTAATGTATTTCTGTGCCACCAAGGAGTAAAGTATTGTGCTTTTACTGATCTGATCCCTGCACGTGTTCTGATCCCCCAAACAGAGGGATTTCAAAAACCAAGTAGAAACATAAAATACAGTGGTCCAGGAATTACAGGCGTGATTGAGGATTACAACTCCAAAAGCCTTGACACCTGTTCTTTACAGAAGCATACCACTGCACATAAAAACAGAAGTAGTATTCTTTTTTGCTACATAAAACTGAAATCCAGCAAAACCACTGATATTTTTAGAGTGCAAGTTGAAGAGCCTTGAAGAGCTTTAAGACTGCCTGAAAGAAAAGTTGGCTTAGAATAGTCCTGCAGGAATCTATGAGGACTCTACACCATGTTCCCAGTGAAATGTTTTAGCACAGTACTGGTTCAACTGAAGAAATGCAAAGACAGCACTAAAAAAAAAAAACCAAAAAACCACCCTCTTTTCTTTATCATGGGAGTTTCCCGTGCCCTGAACAAATCCAGGGCTGTTTTTTGCCGTCTAGTTTCTCCCTTCCTCCCTCCCTCCCGCAGCTTCCTACCAGCTGAGATTCTGCAGCTGCAGCAACAACAGTCCATCTGTGACAGTGCAACCACCTCGGCAGGATGACTCCTACCATTTCACTCGCTTCCTTATGCTTTAACAGAGGTAGCAAAGTCTGAATGGGCTTCACCCCTCTTCTTTTTTTTATTAAACTGAAAAGATACTGATGAATATTCATTACTAGTTCTCTACCAAGGGCATGAATTTTATTTAAAGGACTGGAAAGGAATCGCAAATTAGGCTAATACAATGGGAGATTTTGACTCAGTTCTCTGGTCTCGAAATAGAGCTAAAGAGTAAGATTTTTGTGGAAAAGTCACTTAATGAGAGTAAAATAAAAACTCCGCCCAAAGCCACCCTGCTCCATGGCTGTGATTCCACTGCCTGCCACAACACCATTTGCCAGAATGCCTCACTGTAACTCAAGGGTTTATTGTGCCACCGGGGCACGCACTCACTGATGGGGGTCTCCTGACCACATTTTTAAGTCCTGCACCTGGCAGGCCACATCTTGAGCCGAAGTTTACCAAAACCCGGCACATTCATGAGAGCCTACAAGCGCTATGGATAAGCGGTTCCACGCTCTTCAGCCAGCGCCGCTGCCGGGACACCTCGCAGCCAGCCCCCTGCTTCCCGCAGCCCGTCAGATCACGGTTACATCGTTTTTCGGGAGACCATGAAAGAACTCCCATTTCTATACTCATCACCTAGGGGATAAGCTTCCGGGTCAAGGGGTTTTTAACAAAACGCAGGCATATAAACAAGATCACTTTTTTAACCTGCAAACAAACCCTTTCGCAGCTTCCCGGTAGAGAGCAATCCCCAGGCTGCCCGCGGGACAGCAACCCGGCCGCAGAGGCTGTGGCCCAGGCTCGCTGGGGCTGGGGGTCCCGCCACGGCCGGGCGCGAGTCACAGAATTGTTAGGGTTGGAAATGACCTCTGGCGCTCATCCAGTCCACCCCTCCTGCCCAGGCAGGGTCACCTCGAGCAGGTGACATAGGAAGGCGTCCAGGTGGGTTTTGAATGCTTCCAGATAGACTCCACGACTTCCCTGGGCAGCCTGTTCCAGTGCTCTGCCACCCTCAACGTAAAGTTCTTCCTCTTGTTGAGGTGGAACTTCTTGCGCTTTAGTTTATGGCCACTGCTACTTGTCCTGTCACTGGGCAACACTGAAGAGTCTGGCACCATCTTTTTAACATCAACCTCTGAGACATTTACATACATTAATGAGATCCCGTTTATCCTCTTTTTCACTAGGCTAAAAGGGCTCAGCTCCCGCAGTCTCTCTTCATGATAGAGATGCTCTAAACCCCTAATCATCTTTGTGACCCTCTGCGTGACCCTCTAGAGAAAGACAGGAGCTTCTTTCTCATACTGAGGAGCCCAGAACTGGACAAGACTCGCAAGCATGAGTCGGCTCCGGGGAGCGGAGCGGCAGCGGACGCACACGCACAGCACAGCCCCACACAAGCATCCGCACGGACAGACAGACAGCCGGACGGACGTGCGTACACGCACGCAACCCCCCAGACAGCCGCACACGTGCGCGCACACACGCCCGCAACCCGGGGAAGCGCCGGCTCCGCGGCTCCGCTCCCGCCCCCCCGCCACACCCCCCCGCGGCAGCAGGAGCAGGGGGAGGCCGGGCACCGGGGGTCTCAGCTCCCTCCCTCCCTCACTCACTTTCGTCCTGCCGTTGATTTTGTAGTTGCCCAGCTTTCCATTACAGTGTCGGATGAGATCGTCCATGCTGTTCATGAGGAGCCGAATGGTCTGGCAGCCCGGCTCCTTGCCCTCCACCCAGGTGATCTTGTCGCCGCGAATGTCCTTGGAGGAGTCGCTCTTCTGGCTGACAAGCTGCCCGTCGGTGAAGCGGCCGGTGTGGTGGAGGGCCCGCACCTCCTCGGCCACCCGCCCGCCCAGCTCCTTGCCGAGGAAGTCGTCCACCACGCAGATGCCATGCTTGTTCATGCAGGGCACGATGTACTCCAGCGCCAGCC